>CM040455.1:72462-90487 GCA_022758105.1 Pangasianodon gigas | reverse complement strand
AAAGAGAGTCACACTGCCACCTAGCGGACAGGAGGAGTATTACTGTCAGTGTCAGTTGCAGTGTTACTTTATCAGCGTTATAATTATTAATATTTATACTGGATACAGACTTTGGAAACAAATCATACAAATAACAACAGAAACAAATAAATAGAAACAACTGTACATACATTTAACAATACAATAAAACCCTGAGAATAAAAACAGAATACATACAATACAGTGTGTGTGTGTGTGTGTGTGTGTGTGTGTGATATATATATTAGATGACGTGGTCACTCGCTGTCCCTCACCTGGTGGCAGGGCAGGGCGGGGTCAATCAGCATACGAACAGAACATTTAAGTTCTACATTTATACTTACATTTAATATTTACATTTATGTTTAACATTTACATTTAATATTTACGCTGAAACTTTTAAAACAATTATTTTTATGAGTCACTATGAAAATGTATCATAATGGAATCAAATGATCAAAAAAAAAAGTCAGAGAGAAAAGAGTACACACACACAGGTGCGCACACACACACACACACACACACACAGGTGCGCACACACACAAACACACACACACACACACACAGGTGCGCACACACACACACACAGGTGTGCACACACACACACAGTAATGAAACAGAGGGAGAGAAAGAGGAGAGAATAAGAGTTTAGAGAGACTGAGGAAGAACTTTATACACACAGATGAATAAAGCTGAAATTTCATCACTGAATTGAAATTAGAGCAAAAATCCTGCGTCATTATTTTCTTTATAAATGGATCAATTCTGTTTTTCTTTACTAGTCATAATGTTTGTGTTTATTTTTATGATACAGAAATTCACTCATATAGAAGATTTGATTTGATTTTGTAGCCGTTTGTGGTCTTCTGTAGTTAATGCACACACACACACACACACACACACACACACACACAGTGACAGCTGTGTTCTTAATTTATTGGTGTCAGAAACTTTACAGTAAAATCCATTTGATGAGTGTGTGTGTGTGTGTGTGTGTGTGTGTGTGTGTTATCAGTAATGAAATGCAGCTGCAATTCCTGTGGGAATGTCAGCAGGTGGAATCATTCACTTACTCACCAACAGCACACAAGGTCAGCCTGTACAGTGTGTGTGTGTGTGTGTGTGTGTGTGTGTGTGTGTGTGTGTTTATTCTCATCACTACATGCAGTTGTGTGTGTAACTGATAGAGATATGCGTTTAATCTGACACATTGCTTTTCCACCATCTACACATGACCATAAGGTGGAGTTCATGTGGGCAGGGCTCATATACATGTGGGCGGAGCTTGTGCCAATGTGGGCGGAGCTTTTAGAGAGATATAAAGGCAGTACAGGGCTGTTATAATATATCTGGAGATATTCTGTTCTTCTCAGATAAGTCACTTCCACAATGAGGAACCTTCTGCTTCTTCTGTTCACTTTCACCCTGATCAGTCAGGGACACGGCAGTAAGTCTCTCTCTCTCTCTCTCTCTCACACACACACACACACACACTACATATTTTATTACTGCTAATGTTATATAGAAATATTGATTATTAACACTCACATTAGTGCAGTGTCTATAAACATGGACTTCATATAAATACTGTGTGTGTGTGTGTGTGTGTGTGTTTTTTACTCTTTATGAGGACCAAAAATAATAATTTCTCAATAATGTTAGGAATTTTGCTGATTTTTGACCCAGTGAGAACATTTGTCTGGTTCCCACAAGAATCTTTTTTTGCAGCATTTATTTAAATTAAAAAAAAAACATAAAAGAGAAAAAAAAAAAATTCCTGAGTTCTGATACTGAGGTTACTACTTAGAGTTAGATTTAAGGTGTAGCAGCGCATTAATTATCTACACTAACATACCAGTGTGAAACTGTAAAACTGTAAAAACACACACACACACACACAGTAAGAGTAGTAAGAGCAGTTATTTTAGCAGTAGCCACCAGGAGGTCCTGTACTGAACGTTAGACTGTAACTGTAAAGTTCACTTGTTAACGGTTATCATCAGTAATAAATGCTAAATTAGCTGGACTGGGATTAATATAGTTTCTAAAACAACTTCCTGTTTTTTTCTGTTATGTTACAGTACAATAGCTAACAGGCTAACTAGTTAGCTAACGTTAGCTTTATGTTCCATATAACATCTCAACAGAAGTATAGCTCTGTAAGCTCAAATGAAACGACACGTATAGAGATAGTAATAATGTCACAACTACATAATGAGTTCACCTGAAGGAAGACTGTGAGACTTGTTCCAGCTTTATAATGTTCAACACGTGTATTTTCCCTCGCAGTGAGAGCGTTATGAGATTAAACACGCTCAGAGATAAACGTATAAAGAGGTGTTTATCATGAGGTCAGTTATCAGCATGGCCTCGGTGTTTTCTTTATATTGGCTCTGAGTGTTAAGGTCACTTTTTTTATCCACCTGCAGACTTTCACATATCGAATAAACAACCTGCAGTGTTTCTGCTGTAATAAAACACACTTGCTCAGTGGTTCCTCAGGGGCAGGAGGAGCAGAGCTCCACCATTTACATACATATCCTCTGTTCAACAAATAATCCTCATAAACTCCTCATTCACAAATCCACACATTTTACATTCTGTTTAAATACTAATTACCTCGTTTGAGTGACCAGTGTTCCAATGTTGATGTTCTGTTGATTTGTTTGCCTTTCCAGATGTTGCACCATCATGTAGAGGCCCATTGGGGCAGGAATCATGCTGCCCCATGCTCAGACAGGGCAGTTAATGACAGGGTTGCCAGATTGGGCTAGATTAATACACTCCACACTCCACCAAGATCTTGCTTTATAGCAAATAATCAAAATAAAATCTAACCAATTTCCACAAAAAAGGCAGAGTGTAAGCACAGATGCACAGAATCAATCATTTCATGTAAGATGTAAAGATTTGGAGAGAAATGTTTTGCTTTGTTTTGCTAGTTTCACATCTTTTGTGTAGTTGTGCTGTAAATTTCTCTGAGACCTGGCAACCCCGGTTAATGATATTACCTCGATCACAGCTACGTTACGTGTAAAACGGCTCAGGTCGAGCTGCCAGACTGCACGCTGGATAACTGTATGACGTCGAATCTTAACTGTCTATTACACAGTTACGCTAAACACTAGATAGCCTGTAGCGTGAGTCACATGTGATAGCCTCTCCACTTCGTTTAGTCTGAGGCTATGTCGTTATTAATGTCGTCCTGCAACACCAACATCTATGATTACGAGCTGCTGTTCAGTGAGGGGAATACGAACAGGACGGCCGTGTGTAACTCACAACATGGCGGCTGTAGAACAGGAAGTCCTGCCGTTCGGTAACGAGAGCCGATCGCATTACTGGGAAACGAAAGCTGACCCTGCGTTCACACTAACGAGCGACGATCAGTTTCTCTGTGCAGCACAGTCACAGCTTCACAAACAACATTTTACACTATTTTATTCCTTTAATGCAAATTAGGTACAAGACGGTAAAGCAACAAATCCAAACAAGGCTGTTAATCCTGTGTTAAAAGTGTGTGTGTGTGTGTGTGTGTGTGTGTTTCAGACTCTTCTGAAAGCCTCAGTAGAGCCTCCGACGCTGAGATTAAGGAGGTTTCAGAGGCTTTGTACCTTCTGGACTCCAACAAAGCCTCAAAGTCAGAACTCATCATCAGCCCGCAAACCCTCATAGACCAGTCAGAGAGCAGCACGAAGAAGGACCTGTCACCTCTACCGTAATACACACACACACACACACCCCCACACTCTCACACACACACACACTCTCACACACACACACACACTCACACTGAGTCTCATTTTGACCGCTTTGACTCTCTCTCTCTCTCTCTCTCTCTCTCTCTCAGGCTGTTTGTGCATGTGGATGAGGCGTCTCTCTTCTCTAAGCCTACGTACGCAGCGTTTATTGCTTTGCTGAATAACTATGAGAGGAAGACGGGCGTGTCGGAGAACTTCAGTTCTGCAGAGGTGCAGGAACAGGAGAACTTCCTCATGGAGAGCATGAAGAACACAGAGCTGGGCAGAGAACTGTTCTCCTTCTTCTATACTAAAGGTCTTTACTCTAACTGCTGAGATAATCCTGTGGTCAGACAGGAAACAGGAAGTGGTTTTTATTAATAACACATTCAGCAGAAACACACACACACACACACACACACACAGGGCAGTGACAGCTGAGTGGTTAAAGGCCCTTTCCCTTTCCCTTTCCCTTAAAGGCCCTTTCCAGGGGGAAATTTAAGCAATTTCCCCCTGGGATTAATAAAGTTCTTTGAGTCTTGAATCTTGAATCTTGAATCTTAACCCTCAGCTGCTCAGTTGTATAGAACGAGATGAATGTACATCGCTCTGGATAAAAGCATCTGCCAGAGATCATAAATGTAAATGAGCTCACATTAGTCACGCGAGTGAGATTTCAGTCTCAGTGTCCTCATTATTAAAATATAACGTTACCATGGCAACCAGCATCTATTCATCACTAACATTAGTTAACATTAGATGCTAGGTAGCTTAGCACAAATTAATCCCGTAATAATTTGCATATCAGATGTGATTGGCTCAGAGCCGCTGAGTGTATACAGAAACACTGAGTGCTGAATTACAACAAAAGGTGCTTTAACAAAGTATTAGTTCAGGGGTGTGTATACTTATGCAACCAGGTTACTGTAAGTTTATTATTTTTCTTGTTTTTAACATTGAATGTTGTTGGTTGTTATTTCACATTAAAAGTGTAAAAGGATCTGAAATGATTTATCTTGATTTAATCACAAAAACCTGCGGCTTTAACAGGGGTGTGTATCACATCACAATCTGAGCTTATACATAGCTCCGCCCCAAATCAATTTTAAACTGATATTATTCTGAATATCAGCTGACTCAAAGAAGAGCTTTAAATGTAAGTGTGTGTGTGTGTGTGTGTGTGTGCGTGATCAGGTTATTACCGTTCGTGGGAGGAGTTTCTCTATGATCTCAGGATGATGTGGTTCGGTCTTTACTCCCGCAGCAGCGGCACTCTGGACTCCAGCGGCTTTGAGCACATCTTCTCAGGTCAGTGTGCCTGTGTGTGTGTGTGTGTGTGTGTTTGGGTTAAACAGTATTTATGTGTGTGTTTATGTGTATGTGTGTGTGTGTGTGTGTGTTATATGACAGGAGAGATTAAGAATGGGATAGTGTCTGGGTTCCATAACTGGGTGAGATTTTACCTGCTGGAGAAATCGCGGCTGATGAACTACTACAGTTACAGTTACGACGGTCCTGTGAGTCTCTCTCTCTCTCTCTCTCTCTCTCTCACACACACACACACACACACAAATAAAATAAGAAGTGATGACTAGAGATGGCACAATATCACTTTTTTTACGGTACTGATACTGCAGTCTTGAACATCAGCCGACATTCGATATCTTTTTCTTTAAAATCTTCTAAGCTTTAAAATGATATTTTTAAAATATTTTTTGGGAAGCATGCACTTAACAGGATCAGATTAAATTCATTCTTTTTCTCGGATACTCTGTGGTATCGACTCGGTTCTGATCCTCGGCCCGGTTCTGATCAGCATCATCTCTAACCCTAACCTTCTTAGCTCACACATACACACAGAGAAATTCTCTTTAAAGTGTTGAATCTAAGCCTCATTTTAAACTGTATTCCAATTTAAACTGAATGAAAATATTTTATTTCACTAAGGCTTGTTTTAAATTATTTTCCTTTACATTTTTTTTAACACTGAATCAGAGCAAAAAGTCAAAAATACTAAAACTCCAGAGAAGGTTCGAGAGCTGTTCCATACAGGTTCTGTGTACAAGCCTACCACAGAGCGGTTCCACCTGGAACTGTTCATCACGGTGATAACGAGGAAAATGATTCCTGATCAAATTATTTTTTTATGTTGCTGGTCCTTGAAAGAAAATAACAAAAAGAAGGAAAACAGAGAAGTGAGAAATATATTTGTATTTAAAAAGTTTTCAATGATTCCAGTTTTTCCCTAACAAAACAAGTTTAAGTAAATGAGTTTGTGATGAACTGATTTATGATTTAATTTTTTTATGATTAATTCTCTTTATCAGTTTAATGTCAGTGTTTTTTTTTTGCCTACAGCTCAAATAAACAACAAAAATATTTATAACAGAGTTTGATTTGCATTTGGGGTCTAAAGTCTTATTTGTTGTTAAACAAAAGGAAAAATGAATAAAAAGCAAATGAACATAATTAATGTAGAATCGTAAGGCCATTTAAGGGTTAAAGTGGATTATACAGAACAATAATAAATGAAATACAGACTGTGTGTGTGTGTGTGTGTGTGTGTGTGTGTGTGTGTGTTTATTCAGTGTTTAATTCACTCTAACTGTTTAATCGTGTGTTTCTGTGACTCTCACTCGTCTCCGTGTCTCAGTGGACATCGTATCCTGATGTTCTGGGGATGCAGTTCATGTGGGACGGTTATTATAAACAGGTCGGTTCTGCTCTGATCGGGTCCAGTCCCGAGTTCGACCTGGCCGTGTATACACTGTGTTACGTCACACGACCTGGACAACAGTGAGTCACGCCGATATTCCCGTTCCCGTCTCCGTACGGCTGAATAATCTCTCACCCGTGTGTTTAAACTCTGTGTGTGTGTGTGTGTGTGTGTGTGTGTTTATTTTAGGTGTCGTCTGAGTCTGGGAGGAAAAGAGCTGACCATACAGACGTACACCTGGGACAAAGTCACGTACGGAAACGGCAAGAAGTACATCGCCTCTGCGTATCCCGTCACTCCGTGAGCCGCAGCCTGGGTTTACTGCAGAAAAGATCCACTTCATTATCAGATAAACTGAAATAAAAGTAATTACAGCACATACGAATGCAGTTCAGGTGTGTGTTTATTTTATTCTAATTTATAAAAAAATCTAAACCAATTACACTATTAACACTGCTAATAAAAATCACCATAATGACCGTATTTAAAATAGTTTATTTATATAAAAACATCCGTCTGTACAGCAGTACACAGTTCATTCAGTGAATTAAAATGTGAGTGTGTGATTAACAATAAGGCAGAGTCTAGAAGAGGTCAGAGGTCAGAGGTCACGGTGTGGAATCAGCTGCACAGCGGAAGCCGAGATTAGACGCTGAGCTGTCAGGAGTGTTCTGACTACGAGCAGCACACCTGTACCTGTAACAGTACGACTACAGAGAGAGACAGAGAGAGAGCAAGAGCGAGAGAGAGAGCGAGAGAGAGAGAGCGAGAGCGAGACAGAGAGAGAGAGAGCGAGACAGAGAGAGAGAGAGAGAGCGAGAGACAGAGAGAGAGACAGAGAGCGAGAGCGAGAGAGACATAAATGCATATGAAGAAGTATTATATATATTTTTTTATATAATTTGATCTGTGTGTGTGTGTGTGTGTGTGTTGTACCTTGTGACACATGTAGGATCCTCCCTTCTTCACTCGGTCACTTCCTGTTTCCGGTCCTTTCTGTACACACAGTAAATAATAATGAGACTTAATACGCAGGAACATGTTCATACTGTGTGTGTGTGTGTGTGTGTGTGTGTGTACCGGGTTGTGTGCGTTGTCTTGGGTGTGATGGACGCTCCACCAGTCTGCTGTCCATTCCCACACGTTTCCCACCATGTCATAGAGACCGAAAGCATTCACAGGAAACTTCTTTACCTGTATACACACACACACACACACACACACTTCACTCTCTACTGTAAAACTCCTCTAAACATCACTGTCAGAACTCTGTTATTCTACAGACTCACTACATAGTGCACTATACAGCGCTGTGCGTAAGTATTCGCCCCCAAACTGTTCCACATTGTGTAGTGTTAGAGAACCTAAACACACAGCGTCATGAAGACCAAGCAGCGATCAAAGCAAGTACAGAATGGGACAGAACCGCGATCTGCCTCGAGGAGCCCATCCATCTAACTACCCTAGCTACACTGGAGTGATTAAACACCAAGAACCTCAATGAGCTAGAACCTGTTAGAGCCCAGTCAAAGCCCAGACCTCCATCTGATTCAGAATCTGTTCACCATTTTTTGGTAAAAGTGTTTTAAAGAGGAAAGCATTAGCATTAATGATAAAACACAAGCACTTAAACGTTCACACGTGGATCTGTTGCCTTTGAATATGTAAATATAATGTCATTAATTGAATATAATGTAAATAAATGTAAATGTGGTGATGAGTATGAAGACTGTGGTAAGAAATGAGATGTAAATGTTTTCTTCTCTCCGCTCTGCTCTCACCGGCGACGTCTGAGCGAATCCGTCCTCAGCTGTGTTGTGACTGGGGAACTCTCCCTGAAACAGGTTAGCGTAGTGCTGCCCTCTGGGCATCAGTTTATTCCCCCACGGGTACAACCTACACACACACACACACACACACACAGTGTTAGAATAAACAGACACACATTCAGATACACTGTGTTGTATACAGAGCCCCACCTGTCCTGAAGTCCTCCTCTGCAGGCGAACTCCCACTCAGCCTCGGTGGGTAACCTGCGCCCCGCCCACTCACAGTACACCTGAGCGTCAGCCCAGGACACGTGCAGCACCGGGTGGTCCATCCTGAACACACCACATCACACCAACACCACCACAGGACAGTTATTATATATGACTTACAGATTATAAACACTGAGCTTTTATCCTGCGTCTGAGTTCTGTAAGATTATAATGTACAGAGCTGTAATGTTGTAATGTACGCTGTAATCTGCTGCATCATTAAAGGGTGAATAATGTTATTTAACACCTTCCTATAAGTGTTTATTAATTCAGTATATTAACATTACCTGTGTGCTATAGATGAATCAGGACCCTCTGGATGTCTCCAGTCTGCTCCTTTAACCGGTGACCACCAGGGGGCAGCAGCAACCTACCGACCACGAGCACACAGCGAGCCTTAGCGCATCTGTGTGTAATGTTTAATGCTCGCTGCTGTCTGTGAGCTGAGTTACAGCTGTTATATAAACACTGATATGAAGTACAAGTTGTATGATGATTAAACTTAAAATTAAACATGACAAACTGCAGCTTTAAACTCCTTCAGTGAGGAACACGGCAGTGTCGAGGGATTAAACATGTACTGTGTGTTTGTGTTTCTGTACCGCATGAGACAAAGTGCTCTTCACTTCTTCACTCAGCAATCCCTCAAACACAAATGAGTCTCCAAAACGCTCTGCCTGAACACACACACACACACACACACAATCATCATCATCATGTATAGTCCTATAGCACTGCAGCAGCTCTGACAGTAGTGCAGGTTTATATTAATGCACTCGTTCTAATACGTTATCGTTTCTATAGTAACAGCTCATTCACAGGAACTCGTACCGCAGACGCTCCACTGATAATAAACAGATTAAAAAAACTGTTTTTTAAAGTTTTTAACAGTTAATATGTTGAAGTTTTCTGTAAGGAGATGTTTAACATTTAACATTGATGGAAGGAGTCTCCAGTGTCAGCGCTTTGTAACAGTCAGAGGTAAAGCTGTAACTTTAAGTTTTCCGACATCTTCAGGACAGAGGAGTTTACGCTTTGTGGTTTCTCAGTAACATGACAAACTGCGCTATTATCTTCCAGAGAGAATAAAGAGATGCTGGTGAGGGAATGAGTGTTTATAGCTGCTATAATGTAAGTGACAACAGGAACTAACTAAAATTGTAATTGTTGGTAAATTGCTGTGGTATAAGAGGAATAAAACACTTAGGAACATGCTGTTATAGGAAAATAACCAACATCGGGGTGGGAACAGTAACTCTGCTTCATCACACCACTCTGCTGTGGATTATTTTCCTGTAACAGCATGACACACACACAGTGTTTTATTCCTTACTAAACACACAGTGGAGCGACCGCTAACGTTCACTCTGTAACATTAATACGCTCATTAATATTCATTATGACTCATTCATTTTTAAGTAATTAAATGCAGATGTAATTGTTTACTTTGGCAGCCCCAGTGCGCGCGTGTGTGTGTGTGTGTGTGTGTGTGTGTGTGCGTGTGTGTACCTCTGTAACATGGTGCGTGATGTTTGTAAAAAGCTGGAACTGCAGGTTCGTGACTTCGTGCTCTTCGATGTAAAACGGGTCGAGCCAAACGCGCCTCTGAGGACCTTCTCCATCCTGAGGGATACCAGGATCATCTGTTCCCATCAGGAACCAACCTCCCTGCAGCAGCACCATCTATACACACACACACACACACACACACACACACACACACACACACACACACACACCGAGAGAGACAGAGAGAGAGAGACAGAGACAGAGAGAGAGAAGAATCTGCACTGAAGGTGTATAAATAAAACATTGTCCAGCAAATTAAACACTGACGCTGAAACAAACACAACCAAAACCCACAGCCAAAAGTTTGTGCACCCCTCTGCTGTGCAATGCCGAGAGAGAGAGAGAGAGAGAGAGAGAGGGGGGGGGGTATGTGGTGATGAATGTACCTTGCTAAGAATGTCCTCTTTATTCACTAACTCTTTATTCGCTCTTTCAGAATATTTATGAGCCGGATGTTGAACATTTCCTCCTCCTCCTTCCTCATCCTCTTCTTCCTCAGCTCGGTGTCTGTGGAGTGTGTTACAGCCGCAGTCCTGAGCAGGTTTATCCTCACACCTCACACACACACACCACACACTCACACACACTAATAACCACACACTGTACACCGACAACCCCATGGCTACACTATCGCTGCAGCTACACGGAGGACGCCATCTTAGCTAGACCGTATCACGTGATCAGTCAGCTGACCGGAAGTAGCACAGCCCAACACTCGGTAAAGATCCTGCTGCTGCACGCAGTAAAAATAAATAAACAATACTACATCGTGGCATTTTAAAATAAAACTCATTTTCACTCCAGGACCGAGAAACTAAAACAAAACCCGAGTGAAATATTAAAACTCCAAACACTGCACTGTGATGAATAGTACAGCATTCGTGTTATTTAAAAGCATGTTTGTTTAAATGTTTTCATATAGAGATATAATTAATGTGATGTGTGTGATTTGAGGTCTATGCTGAAAAATACACAAAGTGTGTTCAACTAAATCCAGAGTACTTTATCACCATGACAACGGCGGGGGGCGGAGACTGAGAAAGAAGTCACGCCCACATGATTACAAAACACTATAAAATCGCACTTTTATATTTTATCTAATATTTTTAATCTTTCAGCTTTACATAGAAATTTACAGGTGAGGCTTCACTGTATGTCTGTCAGCTATCAATCATCTCGTTAACCACGCCCTCATAAATACCATCCAATAGGCATCCTTTATAAATTGTATTTATTGTAAAGAAAAACATTTAGAGAGATGTAACACAACTGCAAAAAACACTTTCACAAAAAATAGTAATTTAGTTTGTTCTGGATTAGTTTATATGGATGTGGGCGGAGATGTGGGCGGGGTTACACATGATTGTGCAGCCACTAGAGGGCGACAGAGATACATTATATAACAGCAGTCACGTTGTCCAATCAGTGATAAGAAGGTAATTTATATTTGTTTCTATGGTTCATACAATCTGATATAAAGCCATTTGTTTAGTTAAAGCTCTGTGGTTTTAGGAGATGGGACTGAACCCTGAGCTCATGTAACACAGATTTATATGTCAAGTCACTTCAGGTGAAAGGTGGAACAGTCTGTCAGGCCATTATTATTGGAAATAACACTGTTAGATAAAAGATTAAATCTAGAATCTTTAAAAGTTCTCTGTTTGTCCCTCTGAGAGAACCTTTAAAAGTGTAAAAGTGGAGCTCCAGTGAAGTGAAGTATCTGGAGGTTGTTATTCACTCTCATTTCCTCTCGCACTGATTACTGTAATTTCCTCTACGTGGGACTCTGAAAGGCGACCCTCTCCCACCTTCATCTGGTCCAGAATGCAGCTGCTCTTCTCCTGACCAGCACCAGAAGAAGAACCGCATCTCTCCTGTCCTGCCTTCCTTCACTGGCTGCCAGTCAAACAGAGTGAAAGTTTTATTATTTGTTTTTAAATCTCTTCATGGCCTGGCACTAAGTTATATCTCTGACCTCCTCTGAGTTCACAATACCTCCAGAGCTTTAAGATCTTCTAACCAGCTACTTTTAACTTTTCCAGGGACTCAAATGAAGTTCATGAAGACCGGATCTTTTCTGTCACAGCTCTGAGATTATGGAACAGCTGACCCTTTTTCATAAAATCATCTCCACTGTAGACATTTTAAATCCAATTTAAAAACATATTTATTCTTCTGGGCATTTAAATGTCTTTTAGATCTGTAATTTTGGGTCTTCTGTTTTTGTCCAGTTTTTTTAGCCATGGTTTTGGCTTTTATAGTTTTTTGTTTCTCTTTTGGGTTACTGTTTTATTTATTCTTTTATTTTATTTTATTTTATTTGTATCTTACTTAATTGCTGTTAATTGCTGTTTTAGCTGGATTTAGCTGAAATAGTGTACAGCACTTGAGCCAACACGCGTTCGTCTTTTAAATGTGCTATATAAGATTAAATAAAAGTGACGACTTAACTTGAAGAACACTTAATTATCCAAATAAGCACTTGGAGAACCGTATGAACCATAATCCATCTAAAACTAGATTACAAAATCCAAACTCAGCCGTTATGTCATGTTGAAATATTTTGCACTTCCTGTGATGAATGTTCCAGAAATTAGTCATCATGTGGTAAAGCTGTGTAGCCTGAATTTTTTTGTCAGTGTTTTTGGCATGACAATGAAAGTAGCCAATTAATCATGTTTTTATTTATTTATATTAAAACAGGGCAAATTTGTGAAATTCATGACATTACCACAGTATAACTGAATGTAAAGTGCAAGCTGAAGAATGTGCAAGGCAGTGCAAATTGTATAAAGTCCATGTGCAAAAGTAGAAGTGTGTGTGCAGAAAGAGAAGTATGTGCAAATTGCGCCAACTATATGGTTAATCTGAGTCCCCTAGCATTAGGGGAGCGGGAGGAAGGCGGAATAGTGATGTTGTGAGGAGTTCAGCTGATTGACAGCTGAGAGTAAGAAGCTGTTGGTGCGAGACTGGAGGCTCCTGTAGCACTGCCCAGCTGGGAGAAGAGTGAACAGTCCATGGCTGAGGTGAGAGATGTCACAACTCACAAGAACAGGGGAAAAAAGTGTTGTAGTTGTTTTGGTGGAGAGTGCTCTGTACTGCCTGCCAGTCAGCTGAAGCCTTCTTCTGTCCAGATTAATAGCAGAACCAAGACAGACAGTTCATGCATTCTGAGTTTTATAAACATGGTTATGCTCATTTATGGGAAAAACCCAGTTTTGTATAAATCCATGCAAGTTTACAGTTGGTGGTGACTGTCTGAGGTGAACAGAGCCAAAAATATCCGAACAGAACCAAAAACACCCGAGCAGAACCAAGCTTGTCCGGAAATAACCCATCAGAGCCGATCAGAGCCGGAAATAGACGATCAAAGCCGGAAATAGCCGATCAGAGCCGGAAATAGCCGATCAGAGCCGGAAATAGCCGAGCAGAGCCGAGCAGCAGGCAGATGAACAGCGGGCTGTGACTGTCGGGAGCTCCGGAGTTTCTTCGGCATGATGTGTTTTTCACCAAGACGAAGCTTTAGACCAAACTACTGACGAAAACTCACAGCACCGAGTGAAGTTCAGCTGTTTAAGGTAAAAACATTTACTAACACTTTAAAGCCGAGCTTGAGCTTTTCTCAGAGTAAATATTTGTGAGATGTGACAGCATCGCAGTGATCCGCCCCTCCGCCGCACAGAAAAGTTCTTCAGCAGGAAAAAGCGACTCACACTCAAATAATCTCCTTTAACAGAATCAGAAACGCTCTCTGAGGAGAATAATGACGTTTAAAAGCTGTCTGTTTAACTCGGATTAGTATTCTCACAGCTCCTCTGCACATCAAACTGAAATTAAAGCACTTTTCTCTTTGTTAACATTAAACTAACTTTAAACTTTATTCTTTTATTAGTTTATTTATAACTCTGATTTATTTATCTCCTTTCTCATGTTTATTAGTAGAGTTGATCCTATTCGCTGTGTTAGTTAAGGATGTAAAATGCAGTGCTTTTGGTGATTTTTTGGTTTTTCTCTGTTGTTTAAAGTATTGAAGCTAAAGTCATTTTCCATTTCCTGTTCTAACTTCTCCTCATGTAACCTCCTGAACATGGAGCAGATGCACAGGAGCTACAGGTGCATTTACACTCTCATCAGGTCTGTGATGCGTTTTACAGCTTTTAAATTGTAAGAGTGAGGAAAGTGTGTGGGGAAAAGTCAGTGTTTCTGTCTTTGTTTGGTAAATCTCGTGTAAATCTCGTGTAAATCTCCATGCAGAGATCATGTTCCACAGTGCAGCTTGATGAAACCTATTTTGAGCGTTACTGTTAGGTGTAACAGGAAAAACCCTCTACACATCTGCATATGCAAATCCCTACTCTGTGTGTGTGTGTGTGTGTGTGTGTGTGTGTGTGTTGTATAATATGATAGAGGGGAAGTGGAGGTGTGTGTGTCAGACTTATTTGTTATGCAAACTGAGTAGATCAGCGTGTTGGGGTATGCGGTGGTCAGACAGTGAGATGATGGACGGAGTGTTTGTCCTGCCAAAGATAAACCGCGGCTTTTAAGTCGAGGTCTTCAGAACGGTATGTGCTGCTATCAGAAAGAAACATCATACATTACACAGTGTTAATGCTGCACTCAGTGATCTGTGTGTGTGTGTGTGTGTAGTGATGTTTCTCCTTGTGTTCCTGCAGTTTCAGTAGAACATCTCACAATGTAAACACACAATGTGGACCACCAACGTTTAACCAATCAGGACACAGAGGCAGCTTTACTTGCTGTCAATTCATAAAGCTCCGCCTCCTGTACCGTTCGGACAGTTTAGCTGAGGTTTTATGGGTGTGGCTTTGGAGAGAACAAGATTTGAAAACTGCTAGCTTCAGCTAACTTCACCCAAAATCATTTCTCACATTTACATTCAAATAAACAAGAACATAATACCTGCACAGATACATCATCATCATCACATCATCATCACATCATCATCATCATCACATCATTATCATCACATCATCATCATCACATCATCATCATCATGTTCCTGAAGATGAGGTGCTGGTGAAATTAAACAAACCTTTTTAAAGACAGAGTGACATGTTGGACACATTTTCTGGTTTTTAGGTTTTAGGTGAATCAGAATAAAAGTCATGGTTTTATTGAGTTTTCTGAGCTCAACAATTACTGTGAACTTCCATCTTCAATTTACAGAAACTATTTTTATCCTCTAATCTGAGTTCCATCTCCATTATCACTTTATCTCCATAGAGACTCAGTGCTGTGTGTCGTCTCCGCATTAATGTGAATTTTATACTCATACGTCATACAGAAGCACAAATATGACCAATATCTTAATGCTACAATACCATGAGTGAGAGAATAAAAACGAGTGAGAGAATGAAGCAGTCTGATGTGACACGATACGAGGAAAAGGAATACAGGACTGATGTTTGGTGGGAAGTTTGTGAATGAGAGATGATGATCAGTTTATCCTCACTGTGGAATTTGTATTGTTACCCAGTTGCGAGGTTCTGACTAACAGAAAGAGTTCAAGCTCAGTTATATTGAGTGAGTTGAGGCCCTTGTGTGTATTAATTGCTCGGTGTTTTAGTGCACTAACACTACCTGGTTTGTGTTTAATGGTTTTTTATCAGGCTGTAAAATAAAGCACAGAGTAATAAATTACACACAGAACACAGACCAGGTGATAAAAACACACACATGAGAAGAGACCAGAGGTGATAGTTTTGTTCTCTAGGCTGTATGCTGTATTTTAGCTAGCTAGGGTTCTATCTGTGATGTGGATAGACATCAGCATGCTGTGTGATTACAGACGAACAATAAAGTTATTTTACTCTCACAATACTGAGGGCACAGGAGCAGATCATTATATCTCCAGAGTCATGAACACTCAGGACGCAACCCAAACTGCATGTTGCTGTAGTAAATACTGTCACTACGCCGGTGGGTTCATTACTACTTACTGTGCATTATATGGTTTGGGACAAAGCCTTAATGTTTTTCAGAATGTGCATGGACTCACAGCTGTCAGATTAACAGTACTGCGCTCCACAAGCCACGTTACGAAACGTTCTTCCACAAATAGCTCACAAAAACATTTCTCTACCAAAGAGGGTGACATTCCAACATCTTCCGTCCCGTAGCTTTAACTCAGGTTTGTAAACAGATTTCTCACCGGGACTGAACGTTCAGTGTTTTAAATCCTGTTAACAGTTTTATGAGTTTGTACAGGAGAGGAGAACACGGTGAGGTTTGCTAACAGAATGCCACAAAACTGTTTAATTATATTTTTAATTAATGTCCATAAACATAAACTGTTCAACATGGAACAGGAAGGAAGTGAAACATTCAGTACAACATGAGATTATAACATCCACTCAGCTGTCCGTGTGTGTGTGTGTGTGTGTGTATGTGAGTGTGTGAGAGAGAGAGAGAGAGAGAGAGAGAGAGAGAGACAGTAGCAGTGAAAGTGGAGATCGGTGAATTTAGATTTCTGGCAGTGATGTAGAGGGTCAGTTTTGCTGATTACTGAACACATTTTATTTGTGTTATATTTTTACACTTTGCCCATCAGGTGCGTGTTGTCTGTGGTTAGGGTTAGTGATGGTGATGATCGCTTGTTTTGGTCTCGCTCGGTCCTTCAGCAGCCAGTGAGCACTTGGGAGAAGAAGAATTATTTTTATACAGTGTTAATACCAATGCAGATGTTCCCTCATGTTGGTGTAAAATGAGTATCATGGTGTACAAACACTTTGTTATGCAGCTGCAGGTTACACAATCACGACATCTTTATAGATTATGATTTTAAATAAAGTGCACAGCGTACAGAAAAGTGTGATTTGGAGATTTCAGTGGCTTTCTGTCGAGTTTCCGCTTCACTCACATGCTCAGGTGAAGTGAACAATACAAACGAAACATAAAATAAGAGCAGCTGATGTCCGGGCTCGGGCTATCTCTGGATTGAAATGCTTGTTAAAGTGGAACTGACAGGGACGCTGCTCACTGCAGAAACGCGTTCAGTGTGAACTGGCCGTTATAAAAGCACTGATCAGTACTCTCAGAAAGAGTCATGTGACCTTATTTATCACAATATCAATGTTATATCATCATTTCACCAAGACTGATTAACAACTAAAACAGAACCGTGTCACTATACCCCAGTTTTACCCAGAATTCCTCTCTCTGTGCCAGAATGTTGTAATTGATTGCTGGTAGTGAGTTTTTTCTACTGCGGTCACTGTGTTGAGACTTTAATGATTATTTTATTGAGGATGGTATAAACTGCTGAAAAGCATGAGTGATTAAGATGGTTCTGTAAAGTGGTTCTGTAAGCAGCAGGAGGTTCTCACTCCGGTTCTCCATCCTGCAGGTGAAGGTGTTTTCCTGCCATGGTGGATAAGATGTCCAGTTTCCTGCACATTGGGGACATTTGCTCCCTTTACGCTGAGGGATCCACCAGTGGCTTCATCAGCACACTAGGGTAAGTTTATTAACATGCCGTGTGTGTGTGTGTGTGTGTGCTGTGTAAGAGCTGATCCTGAACACACACCTCTCAACGCTCTGTAACACGGCACATAAAAACACACTGCATTTTCACATCCGCCAAAAAACACAAATATGCAGGAATTTATACACTATTTTATACATAATTCTACACTACTGAATAAACCCTCACATGTCTAATCACACGTCTAATCACACGTCTAATCTAACAGTTATATTTTAATGTGAGGACACACAGCACACCTCAGTCATGTGCTCCAGTTTACAGCGTCAGGAATCAGATTTATTATTAACATGTAATTATTTATTAACACGCTGCTGAATCAGCAGAATAACGCAGTGTTCAGCTCAACGTCCTCAAAGCATCAGAAACATTACTGACCTTCAGTCCACTGCAGAACACACACACACTCACACACACATACACACACACTCATACACAC
>CM040455.1:45226-61056 GCA_022758105.1 Pangasianodon gigas | reverse complement strand
ATACACCCGTCCGTCCTTCTGCTCATACACCCGTCCGTCATTCTGCTCATACACCCGTCTGTCCTTCTGTCATACACCCGTCTGTCCTTCTGCTCATACACCCGTCTGTCCTTCTGCTCATACACCCGTCTGTCCTTCTGCTCATACACCCGTCTGTCCTTCTGCTCATACACCCGTCTGTCCTTCTGCTCATATGTCCCTCTAATGTAATGACGTTGTGACTAATGTTGTGACTAAGATGAGGTGTCTGATAGGTGCTGGTTGAGATGGTGTTCCTCAGGTGAAAATGTCTTTAACTATCATTGTATTTTCACTTTAATGGCCCACTCGTCGTATTCACTCCTCTGTGGACACACCCTCAGGGCGGTGACGAAGCTGCTGGAGGACCTGGTTTATTTCGTGGTGGACATTCCCAACAGCGCTCAGGATGTCCTGGAGATCACCGTGAACAAACCCAACAGAGAACGACAGAAACTCATGAGAGAACAGAACATCCTCAAACAGGTACGCACTCCACTGAGTCTAGGGTTGAATTTGGTATTTTACGTTTACACCTTTTATACTGCCACAACATTAAAAAATCAATCACCTTGTCATCATACGATAGCCCTTAACATACATTTTATTTAATTTTTATTTCATG
Organism: Pangasianodon gigas; assembly: GCA_022758105.1. Classification (NCBI taxonomy): domain Eukaryota; kingdom Metazoa; phylum Chordata; class Actinopteri; order Siluriformes; family Pangasiidae; genus Pangasianodon; species Pangasianodon gigas. Next base: position 60,413 of record CM040455.1, on the reverse strand, counting down.
TTTCTGACAGTCATTGAAAATAAAGGAAATAAAACTTCCCCATCATGCCTTTCTTCTCATTTCTGATGTCTCTGTCCTGGGTTTGATCAGATCTTCAAGCTCCTGCAGGCCCCGTTCACTGACAGCGGTGACGGTCCCATGCTGCGATTGGAGGAGCTGGCAGACCAACGCCACGCCCCCTTCCGCCATATCTGCCGCCTCTGCTACAGAGTTCTGCGCCACTCACAGCAGGACTACCGCAAAAACCAGGTACCACCAGCATTCCATAAAGCTCCACACATAGTTAACACTCGTCTGATCTCAGAGGCTCCGCCCACAGCTAACATTCATCTAGTCTCATTCTCAAAGGCTCCGCCCACAGCTATCACTCCATTTAGTCTCAGTCTCAGTAACTACTTTTTAAAAGTTGTTAAAAGTGCTATATATTAAATAAACTGTGTGTGTGTGTGTGTGTAGGAGTACATAGCGAAGCAGTTCCGCTTCATGCAGAAGCAGATTGGTTATGACGTGTTGGCCGAGGACACCATCACGGCTCTGCTGCACAACAACCGCAAACTGCTGGAGAAACACATCACTGCCGCTGAGATTGACACCTTCGTCAGTCTGGTCCGCAAGAACAGAGAGCCCAGGTGTGTGCGTGTGTGTGTGTGTGTGTGTGTGTGTGTGTTTAGAGGGGAGTCAGTACTTTTGTTCTGAGCAGCAGATGAACTGTACACCTACCGAGTGACCTGTATGAAGGTGGAGCTGATAAAGTGATGCGATATGTCGAGTTTTATTTTTTATATTTTAAGTGTAAATGAATGAGGAGAAATGTGTTTTGCGTGACTCCTGTAGTAACTGTTACTTGTGTGAATCTGTATGTTCAGGTTCCTGGATTATTTATCGGATCTGTGTGTATCCATGAACAAATCCATTCCTGTGACGCAGGAGCTCATCTGTAACGCAGTGCTGGATCCAGCGAACTCGGACATCCTCATTGAGACCAAGTACTACACACGGCGCTGCTCTCAGACTGATTATATATCCTCAGATATACATTTAACTACAGACAGTACACACTATTACAAATTATTGTTTTTCTTAGCATCTGTCATCCAATAATGATTTTTAAGAATGTTGTTCATTCTCAAAAATATCTTTCTAAAGCCCTGTTCAGATGGGATTAGTTTTCCATGTGGAGGCGTGTAATGTAATTATTACCGAAGTATCTCTGAGATTTTAGTCCAAATCCATCACGTCAGTAATCTGTTACAGACTGCGTGTGCAGGTGTCTTTACGGCGTATTTTCCCTTCTGTAAACTGAGCAGTAAAAATAACTCCAGGTACAATATTGGCAAAGATTGAGTTAAATCCTGTGTGAAAAGAGGTTTTACACTTTTTCTTCAGTATAAAGACGCTCCAGGAAGCGCTCGCTCTTTACTGTCGTCTCCAAAACCAAAAGTTTAAAACGCAGAACAATAAAATACAGACGAGGTGAAAAATGGCGGCAGAGACGCGATGCTTCCAGGGCTTTTGCGGAAGCTCCTGAGTTCCTAGCACAGATACACACTACAGACGTTATGGTCATGTGACCTACTAGTGATGAAGCGTGGCCACGCCCCCTACAACAAGCGCTTATAATAAAGATTAGAACAATTAGTGTGTATTAACATGAGGTGTGTGTGTAGGGCACATGGTGAAGACACGCCCGTGGGTGATTTATACACACATCACTTATCCTGTGTGAATTACTACAGACGTCCTCCGACTGTATTATTGAACACACACACACACACACATCCTCCGTCTACATTATTGAACACACACATGTCTGTAAAACTAATTCCACAGACACAAGAACAATTAGGGGATTTTTGTTTCTTTTGGTTATTGTTATATACATGATGTGATTTTCAACACAGACTTTTGTGTTTTTAATTAGCTGATTTATTAATACAGTGATATTGTAGTGTTAAATAGACTTGTGTTAAATTATACATTCTATATCAGGTTTTATGTGTGTGTGTGTGTGTGTGTGTGTGTCAGGCTAGTGCTGTCACGGTTCGAGGTGGCAGGGGCGGTGCTGGGGGAGAGTGCAGAGGAGGAAGAGGAGGATGAGGAGGAGGTTTGGTTGTTCTGGAAGGACAGCAGTGGGGAGGTAAAGAGTAAAAGCATCAGAGAACTCGCTCAGGACGCCAAAGAGGGACACACTGAGGACCAGGAAGTGATCAGCTATTACAGGTTCACACACACATTATTAGGAGAGCAAGCACTATGTAAGAACTGGCCACTGGGAGTACTTGGACTTGAAGGGTGCTTGGACCCCACACATTACTGCTTGCATCCATATTTGGTATTGTATGTGTTAGTTTAGGTATGAAGGTGTGTCTGTGTGTGTGTGTGTGTGTGTGTCAGGTACCAGTTGAACTTGTTTGCTCGGATGTGTCTGGATCGTCAGTATTTGGCTATCAATAAGATCTCGGCTCAGCTGGACGTGGATCTGATATTACGCTGCATGTCGGATGAAGATTTGCCCTTTGACCTCCGAGCCTCTTTCTGTCGTATGATGTTGCACATGCACGTGGATCGTGACCCCCAGGAACAGGTCACGCCCGTCAAATACGCCCGCCTGTGGTCCGAGATCCCATCCCAGATCTCCATTGACGAGTGAGTCAAATGGCTGAATCGCTTTCACCTGAACAGCTCTGTGACACGTCCTTCAGCCAATCAGCACTGTGCTTGTTTTCTCCTTTCAGTTATGATAATGACGGGACGACACGGGACGAGGTGAAGGAGAAGTTTTCCCAGACCATGGAGTTTGTGGAGAATTACCTGCGTGACGTCGTGTGCCAGAGCTTCCCTTTTTCAGACAAAGAGAAAAATAAACTCACATTTGAGGTGTGTTACTTTATTTTATCTCAAACACTCATTCATGTGATACAGAGCATCATGACAGCAGATCTTCCTTCCTGCTCTTGTGCTGCTCCTCTTAGGTGGTGAACTTGGCGAGGAATCTAATCTACTTTGGCTTCTACAACTTCAGTGACTTGCTCCGGCTGACCAAGATCCTGCTGGCCATCCTGGACTGCGTCCACGTCAGCGCACCCTTCTCCGTCAAACTAGACCGAGATCCAGGAAAAGGTCAGACGCGTAAAAAAATCTAAACGTGCTCTGGTGAAAAAAAACTGTATTACATAACGCTGAAGGAAAATCTCATCCTGAGCACAGCTGGGATTTTCCTCTGTCACTTCAGACCCATTAATAAAACACATAAAACAACACAGGATCTGTAAACATTTAACATCCTACAGTTCCGATTGATTATGTACGATTATGAAATTATTCTTTATGCATCATGGGAAATCTGACTTTGTTCTCGACTTGTTCCAGCGTGCTGTTATAGGAAAATAATCCAAGAAAGCGTGGTGCTGTGATGTGGAGTTACTGTTACCATCCGAAATTGATTTTTTTCCTTTAACAGCATTTCGGCATGTGTTTCTCATAAACTACTACAGTTTTCCAGTGATTAAAATTTTTGTGTAACAAACCAGTGACAGGTCGGGGCGGAGACAGGACTGGAACAGAAACCAAAACATGAGCACATGTTCATTTGTCACCGTTCAGGAAGAGGAAACCGTGACAGCTGGTCACAAGACCACAAAAAGTGTTTTTTCCTCATCTTCACCAGCAATCTAAATTGTGAGCACAGGTTAGTTTAACAAGGTCACTTGAGACTAAAACAGAGTCATGAACTCGAGGTGCTGTGTGTGCTCAGTGTACCCTTTCATGCTCTTAATTTATTTTATGATGATAATTAACCCACGCATAAACTTTGGTACCGTCAGGATACACACATGATGCAGGCTTGAGAGTAGTCCGGTGACGCACACACCTCAGTTTTACAGTGGAGCAGGAATAGCGGGTGAGTATCGCTGGGATAAACAACACACTTGGAGGAACACAAGGGAAAATCACAGGAAAGTTCGCTGGAGATAATTCACAGGCACTGAGGATAAAGAGATAGCTGTAAAGGGTCTCTTTCCTAGTTCAAGGCCAGACAAGTGACTGAACTGAGGTGTGTGCTTTTATATGGTGCTTGATGAGGTGCGTTGATGAGTGACAGGTGGCGCTGATCAGAACTCTGGAGATTGTGCTCGTTTGGTGGTGGTGAGAGAGCCTGGTGAACCCGTGACAGAGAAGTATTGTGATTAAGACAGCATCTACTCCAACCACCTACATGTGCACAAAATTTTTAAAATGATGCATATTATTAATTATTTCATACTGTTACATTTATATATTTAATATTCCACTCACACAGCATTGTTCTGAGTGTATTTACACTGACCAAAGACGTGAATGTCATGGGGAAATATTGTAGTTACAGAAAAAGGTCAGACATGGCACTGGACTTCAAGAGAAGACATTTTTCAGCCAATCAGTAAATAACACATAAAGATAAAATACAATAAAATTCTGATTATGAAATTTTGTGCATCGAAGTGGATTCTTTCAACACTAATCACACTGAATTATTTTCCTCAACAGTAATGTAATTTTGAGTGTTAATCTGAGTTAACATTAGCGTTACTGTGTGTGTGTGTGTGCGCGCGCGTGTGTGTGTGTGTATGCGTGCATGTGTGTGTGAGTGTGTGAGCAGGCAGTAACGTGATGCGGTCCATCCACGGTGTGGGTGAACTGATGACGCAGGTGGTCCTGAGAGGAAGTGGCTTTCTGCCTGCCACAAGCCGTAATTCTCCAGACCGAGACTCGGTGAAAGCTCAAGCAGAACCTCAGAAACAGGACATACTGGTGATGGACACCAAGCTGAAGATCATAGAGATACTGCAGGTACTTTACACAGCTCTGTTAATCAGGCCAAGATTAGTCATGTTCTTATATATAAAGCTTTAATTAGAGTTTGTAAATGAAGCTTTGAGTGTTGAAGGTGTGTAGGGTTAGGGTTATCATATCACAGCACATCATCACTAACAAAGCTCTCTCTCCCCCTCTGTGTGTGTGTGCGTGTGTGTGTGTGTGTGTGTGTGTGTGTGTGTGTGTGTAGTTTATTCTGAATGTGAGGTTGGATTATCGTATCTCGTGTCTCCTGAGTATCTTTAAGAGAGAGTTTGATGAGAGCAACTCGCAGACAGAGCCGTCGATTAACCCGGAATCACAGGCCAGCGTTCAGGGTGAGTGTGTGTGTGTGCATGTTTATGTATCTTGGTGGGGACCAGAGCAATAAGAATATCTGACCATTTTGACCTTGTGGGGAAATTTGGCTGGTCCAGATGAAGAAAACTGCTGCTTTTATTAAAACCTTAAAAGAGCTGAAAGGTTTCCTTTTGTCACTGAAGTTAAGGTTAGATTTAAGCATAGCACTAATTATCTGCATTAATAATTATTTCAGACAAGTGTGTGTGTGTGTGTGTGTGTGTGTTAATGAGCTCTTGACTGTGTTTAGGTGCACTGGACTTTGAGCACATTGAGGAGCAGGCAGAGGGGATATTTGGAGGAAGGTGAGATTTTTTGGATGTTATTATACACTGCAATGTAAATACAAGTCATTACATCATCACATCATTACACTAAGTCATCACATCATCATGTAATGACATCATCAAAGTCATTACATCATCACATCATCATCACATAATCACACTGTGATTCCACTTCTGGTAGATGCTAAACTGCATTTCATTGCTGAGTGCCTGTACTGTGCACCAACAATAAACAATTGTTTGTATCTATCTATCTGTCATCATCACATCATCACGTCATTATATAATCACATCACATCATACGTCATCACCTCATCAAGTCATCACATGATCAAGTCATCACATCATTGCAAAAATAAACAAAAAAATAAACAAAAATTTTGGAAAAAATATAAAACTCATACTAGCCTTAATTTAGCACATTACACCGGTAATCCCCTCTCTAATGTTTATGTCCCTGCTGTGTGTGTGACTGTGTGTGTGTGTGTGTGTGTGTGTAGTGAGGAGAACACCCCACTGGATTTAGATGATCATGGTGGTCGGACATTTCTCAGGGTGCTTCTCCACCTGACCATGCACGACTATCCTCCCTTAGTGTCCAGAGCTCTGCACCTCCTCTTCAGACATTTCAGCCAGAGACAGGAGGTTCTGCAGGCCTTCAAACAGGTAACACACACACACACACACTTTCTATATGTTTGTCTCAGGTCATGTTTTTTAGTGAACTATGTTGTAATCCGACCTTTAACTCTGTGTGTGTGTGTGTGTGTGTGTAGGTGCAGCTCCTGGTCACCAGTCAGGATGTGGAGAACTATAAACAGATTAAAGCTGATCTAGACCAGCTGAGGTCTATAGTGGAGAAGTCTGAACTGTGGGTGTATAAGAGACAGGGGTCAGACTCAGGACTGCACACAGGAGAGGTCATCGCCACGGAAACACATCACAAGGTCAACACATTCTTTACATACAACCTGGTTTACACTTTCACATTATTTTAGTTATTCATGCCGTGGTTTACACAGGATTAACACATCCCAATATTCCACCAACTGCACTCACTTCCTGTCACTTCCACTTTTTATGCCTCTGCCACTGAGCGATGGAGGTGTTTTGTTCTCTGTTTGTCCGTCCATCCGTCTGAGATTCTCGTTAGCACGATATCTCAAAAACGAGTGGTTGAATGTTTGTAGGATTTATATGGAATTATCATTATAACCAGCAGATGAACAGATTAGATTTTGGAATTGCTCCGAACAGGGTCATGTATTTTAAGGGTGTTTGTAGCATACTAGCATCTTCATCTGCGCCGCTGACATCGAGTTCTTGTTCTAGTATAAATCTGCACCCTAACATCTTTTACACCACAGACCAATTTTAAAATTGATGAAATTCTTGTGGACCAGTTGACGTTGGTGGTCATCAGGACCAGAATATATTCAATTGTGTATTAAAATTTTAATTTCGCACTAGTTCGTTTTTTTTTTTTCTTTCCTTAAAGAAGTCATTGGGTTTGTCTTTGAGCACTGGGTGTTTGGATTCTGTGTACTGAAGCAGTGTTGTTAGCTTCATTACCCCATTAGACAGAGTGTCTCCACATATCACACACACACACACACACACACACACACGGTCTTGGAGCAGGTCACCTGTCGTCAGAATGCCATATTTTCGGTGAGACTCCTCATATTTTATGAGGAAGGAAGCTTTCTTTTTTTGTTTTTTCATTATCAGTTGAAGCAGGCACACGCCTGACTGATCGAGCGTTTAATATCAGCATCCTGTTGTCATGGTTATGACAGGAAGTGATGAGGGAAAGTGCAGCACAAACAAACTATGCCAACTTCAGTGTGATTTCCAAGCCAGTTACTGTAAAAATAGTCTAATTATTATTTAGCTTGTTTTCTAATCTTGTTTCATTGCTGGCCAGCAGCAGTACTGTGGCCCAGTGCTTGGGGAGCTCTAGCATTGTATATGACTGACTGCATGATATTTAGATCAATTGACTCATAAAATGTATGAGGGAGGAGCTTAAAGCTCCTAAAGCAAGGGAGCAAAATTGGCTGAGCGTACTCTCTCTCTCCCGTCAGTCACAGGCCAGTCGCAGGTGTCTGTGAGCTCATGTATGTGGAAGAGGGTAGATAGCACTTTTCTCAGATTGTGTTATGCTTCCCTGTGAAGCATCATGAGCAGCAGTTAGAAAAAGATGTGGATGGCTTCACGTGTCTCCAAAATCCACCTAACCCTGTGCTCTAACGATGTCCATTGTAAAAAACGCTATATAAATAAAACTGGATTGAATATTTATTTTTCTACATAACAGAGTGACTCCATTTCTGATGGAATACACAAACCCAAAGTGGAGAGCACCAGCAGCTCCAACTACCGACTCGTGAAGGAGGTCAGAGTAGATTTATTTATTTATTGTTTGTTTGTTTGTTTGTTTGTACGATCATGCTAATGCCAAAGAGTGGGTATGTCCTGGGTCTATTTTTACTTTATTGCTGTTGTATTTGTATTCTGTGTTATTTGCTTTGTGCTGTGTCTCATTATGTGTCTCATATTTACAGTTGTTTGTGTGTGTGTGTGTGTGCGTGTGTGCAGATCCTCCTGAGACTCAGTAGGTTGTGTGTGATGGAGTGTCTGTCTGGCAGGAAGAACAAGAAGCAGCAGCAGCGTCTCCTTAGGAACATGGGGGCTCACTCAGTGGTCCTGGAACTTCTACAGATCCCTTACGAAAAGGTGTGTGTGTGTTTGTGTGAGGTTTGAACACTCATTCTCTGTGTTTTATTCTCTGGGTTTATTGCCTGTGTGTGTGTGTGTGTGTTAGGGTGAGGATGTGTGGATGCAGGAGATCATGACCCTCGCTCATCAGTTCCTCCAGAACTTCTGTGCAGGAAACCAGCAGAACCAGGCTCTACTGCACAAACACATTAACCTGTTCCTCAACCCTGGAGTAAGACCTGAGACACACACACACTAACAGTGCACACCTGGGCAACAAGAGACACCTTTCAGTCATATGTTCCACATGTTCCAATATTTTTGATCACTTTCTCACACACCTAATGCAGCATATCTCACCTATATATACACTTCAGCACCACCTTAATAGGAACACCTGTACACCTGCTCATTCATGCAGTTATCCAATCAGCCAATCACATGTCAGCAGTGCAGTGTATAAACTCATGCAGATGCAGGTCAAGAGCTTCAGTTAATGTTCACATCAAACATCAGAATGAAGAAAAAGTGTGATCTCTGTGACTTTAACTGTGGCATGGTTGCTGGTGTCAGATGGGCTGGTTTGAGTTTTTCAGAAACTGCTGATCTCCTGCAGGGATTTTCACACACAACAGTCTCTAGAGTTTATACAGAATGGTGAGAAAAACAAAAAACATTGAGTGAGTGTCAGTTCTGGTGGTGGATACGCTTTGAGATCAGAGAAGGCTACAGTAACTCAAATAACCACTATTTATAACTGTGGTGAGCGGAAAAGTGTCTCAGAACACACTACAACAGGAATCTGAGGCTACAGTGGACACAGTTTCACCCAAACTGGACAGATGAAGAGTGGAAAAAGACCAGGCGATGATTCTGATGTTTGATGTGAACATTAACTGAAGCTCTTGACCTGTAACCATGTGATTTTATACACTGCGCTGCTGTCACATGATTGGCTGATTAGATAACTGCATGAATGTGCAGGGGTACAGGTGTTCCTATTAAAGTATATGTTATATTTACTATATTTACTATCACTGTGTGTGTGTCAGATCCTAGAGGCCGTGACCATGCAGCACATCTTCATGAATAACTTCCAGCTGTGCAGTGAGATTAACGAGAGAGTGGTGCAGCACTTTGTCCACTGCATTGAGACGCACGGACGCAGCGTCCACTACCTCAAATTCCTGCAGACCATCGTCAAAGCCGAGAACAAGTTCATCAAGAAGTGTCAGGACATTGTCATGGCCGAGGTCAGTGTGTGTGTGTATCTCACAGATAATAATTTCAGTGCATGTTTTAAGAAAATACTGAGGTTCTGTAACACATGCTGTCTAACTCATCATCTGTGAGTACTGTAATAACTCTGTGTGTGTGTGTGTGTGTGTGAAGCTGGTAACTGCAGGTGAGGATGTCCTGGTGTTCTACAATGACCGTGCGTCCTTCCAGACGTTAGTGCAGATGATGCGTCTCGAGAGGGAGCGTCTAGACGAGAACAGTGCTCTCAGGTGTGTGTGTGTGTGTGTGTGTGTGTGTGTGTGCGTGCGTGCGTGCGTGCGTAAGCAGTGTAATGCATGACACAATAACAGGATTATCACAATTATTCATTTATTCATCTTCAGTAAGCTCTTTATCCTGGTCAGGGTCTCAGCGAGTCCGGAGTCCATCCCGGGAATGCTGATTATCACGATTAGGATTATCACAGTTATTCTGTTCAATATTAATATCACAGTTATTTAGGAGGAATGTTAGGCCTGTTTAGGATCAGATACAGATTTGTTCCACTTTTAGAAAAGTTTTTAAAAAAGTCCTGAGTGACAGGGTGGCGTGATGAAGTGGAGTTACTCTTACCGCGTTCATTATTTTCCTATAACAGCTCACCCCCAAGTGTTTTATTCCTGTTATACCACAGCAGTTTGTCAATGATTACAACTTGTAATTTATTAAATAAAGACACATCATTTATCTATATATAGTTATATTTACTGTTGTAACGTCAAAGAAATGAGTTATTTCCCGTTGTCACTTACGCACGTGTTTTTTAATCCGTTTATATGAAGCGTCCGCTGTACACGTCCCTGTCAATGAGCTGTTACTATAGAAATGATAACATATTAGAACGAGCGCATTAATTATAAATAAAGCTGTGATTTGCAGCTTCACTACTGTCAGAGCTGCAGTTATAGAAAATTAATCAACGCAGCGCTGTGGTGTAAATTTTATTAATAGTGGATCCCAGAAATGATTGTGATTAAAATATGATTAACTGTGCAGCACAACTTTTAAGGGTGTGTGTGTGTGTGTGTGTGTGTGTGTGTGTGTAACAGGTATCATATCCACCTGGTGGAGCTGTTGGCCGTGTGTACGGAGGGTAAAAATGTCTACACAGAGATAAAGTGTAATTCTCTTCTCCCGCTGGATGACATTGTGCGTGTGGTCACACATGAGGACTGCATCCCTGAGGTGTGTGTGTGTCTGTGTGTGTGTGTGTGTGTGTGTGAAGGTACAGCTTTAAGAATAAATACATTAATCACTCGTGTTTAATTCTCTCAGGTGAAGATGGCGTATGTGAACTTCCTGAACCACTGCTACGTGGACACGGAGGTGGAGATGAAGGAGATCTACACCAGTAATCACATGTGGAAGCTGTTTGATGACTTCCTGGTGGATGTCTGCAGAGTAAGAGCCCATAAAGTGCAGATTATTATTATTATTATTTTGGTTCATCAGATGAAGCACTGATGCAGTCACTTTGATCAAGCAATTCGATCAAGCATCAGTGTTTTAATCAGGCAATCTACAGGTCATTAAAATAATTTTAAAAAACAGTACAATAATAATTATCAAATATTAATGTCTTAAATAGAGTTAAACATTTCTGAAATATAATCTGCAAAAGTCTTAATTAGTTTTATTTTCATTTTAGCCTTAATAATATAATGCAGATCTGTATTGTAATTGTAGGAACAGAAAGAGATGTGACTTAAACACTGTCACAGGACAGAAAGTGTCGTGTTGCTCTGGATATCAACACGTGTGTTTATCTCTGACCACAGATTTACACATTACACACCTGTTTCCTGTAATCAGTGAAACACACACCTCACATCATTACACCTGAATACCTGATATTAACACACTGTTATGTGTGATATCAGCGCTTATGGAATCAAATAACTTGACCTGAACTGTGTTCATTAGAGCCTTGATTAACTCTTCATTCACACTAACAAGCAACAAAGCCACAGATTTTCTACGTCATTGAGCCACGATTTCAGCAACAGCGACATTTAAACTGACAGTTTCTCAATTTTATATAAATTAGGTATGAATTGGGAAAGCAACAAATCCAAATGTTTGTCTTGAATGATTCCTTGGACCAATCCTGTGGTCCGCCGTTTCTTCAGTTCCCCGCTCACAACTTTAGTTCCTACCTGCAATTATTTCCCACAAAAATGGAAGAAAAACTTATAACCGTGGTTTCATCTTTCATACGAGCTCTCATTAAATATGTACAGAGACGTTAATAAGAAAAATAAAGTTTGGAAGGAAGTAGCAGAGATTGTTGGTGCCTCTGGTGAGTGTACGTAGCTAGTACAGTTAGCTCACTTTGCCAGAATGCTGATGAAGCTAGTATTAAGCCAAGCAAGACATTTAAATCAAACTTGAATAGATTTTAAATAAAAGTGATATGTTAAATCATATACTGGGCTGTAGGCCGTATATTTTGGCTGCTAGTGTTTCTCATCAGGAACTAAAGCCACGCCCGCAAGAGACAATAATAGCGGTTGCTACACGCCCACAAAAGAGAAATTATAAGGCAGCTGTTTTAGATATGTGTTTGTTTATTTACCCACTGTAATGATTTATTGTTGCTGATGTTTAAATTATTTTTACATTTCTTACCTGTGATCCACAACATTCTCCCATCTTCAAGTGAAAATCCCAAATGACTTCCTGTTCACTATATAAGCTCACTACTCAGGGGTGTGCTATATGCCTAATAAAGCACCAGCTGAGATTCAGCCACAAAAGACGTATATTTTTTCATGTTGTCTGACAAAGTTTGCACTCGACTTCGTCACTTTCTTACTAACATTAAAGTATTGGCACTCTCGGTTTTATTTGGGTCGTGAAAACAAATTTACCCTGTGACAGACACAGACACACCCACTTTAGCATAAAATTAGCTGTATTTTGTATTTGGTTTTAGAGAGTCTCCACCTCACACCCTCCAGAGAAACTCCTCCTGTCACTGGTACCGTTAATGTCTTTAAAAATGATAGCGAGATTAAAACTGGCATGAGAAATATCATTTTTGATGCAACAGCCATCTTATATATAAAGCAACTAAAAATGAGGAACAACACAGAAAGCTGTTGTTTGAAAGTTATGAGCTAATTTGCATATTAATGTGTAATCTGATTTCAGTCTGACAGACCAGAAACACGCTACAAATGGTTAAAACCTGATCAAAATACAATCCAGATCAACGTGCATGAAATGACCAGGTGTAAACAGGGTCTCTGCTGTGATGTCAGACACCCATGTGACCAATATGACCTCTACACGACCTCTGTATGTTTCCTCTCGGCAGGTGTGTAACAACACGAGTGACCGTAAGCATGCAGACACGGTTCTGGAGCGATATGTGACTGAGACCATCATGAGCATCGTCACTACCTTCTTCAGCTCGCCGTTTTCTGACCAGAGCACCAGCCTGCAGGTGACGGACACTGACAGCAGCCAATCAGAGAGCTGTAAAGATCTGGAGAGCTACTGCTGCTTCCCACATTCAAAAACATGAACTAATGTTCCTCACAGTTTTTGACCAAAAAGCAAAATACAAAAGGAATAAAACACTTGAGGGTGTGCGGTTATAGGAAAATAATCAGTGATGTGGTGTGAAATAGCCCAATGCAAAACAGAGTTACTGTTCCCACCCTGAGGTTGATTATTTTTCTATAACAGCACGTCCCCAAGCATTTTACCAAAGATTACAATTATTTATTTATTAAAGAACAACATGTCATACTATATCATTTAGTTAATGTATACAATTTTAGTTGCATTTGATGTTGTGGAACGTAGGTGAAACAAGTGAGTTCCTGTTCTCACTAACGTTATAGTCCCTGTGAATGAGCTGTTACTATGGAAACGATAACATATTGGAACAACCACTTTAATATAAACCTGTGATTTGCAGCTGCACTACTGTCAGAGCTGCAGTTATAGACAATTAATCAACACCTTCTGACCAATCAGGATCCTGAATTCAGCATCACTGCAGTATAAGGCTGTCAGTGCAGTGCTGAGAGATTGCGATGTTGTGGTTGGTCTGGGCTGTGAATGTTTGTCAGTGTGGGGTTTATCAAAGGGTCAGTTGTTAACCCTCTCCTGGAGATGATGGTTTGAGCTGTGGTGTGTGTTTGTGTTTGTCTGTACCTCAGACTCGGCAGCCGGTGTTTGTGCAGCTGCTGCAGGGTGTGTTTCGTGTGTATCACTGTACCTGGCTGGTCCCGAGTCAGAGGGGCAGTGTGGAGGCCTGTATAAAGGTTCTGAGCGACGTGGGTAAGACCTCATCCAGCAACACTCATCCTCCATCTCGTCAAATCCACTCTGTCTGAAGATCTCGCTTCTTTGTGCCGGAACATCGAACAGTTCAGGGTTAAAAGGGTTCACATCTGAACAGTGAATCAGTGAAGGACAGTAATTATGATTGAGTCTGAGAGTCAGTTCAGTTTTTTTGAGTGTGACTCGAGTCATGTTCAGTTAAATGATTCATTCAGATTCATTCAGTTCCACAGTCTTTCCAGTTGTGCAGTCTGATCATGCAGCTGTATGAGTTAGACAACTAATAGCCCGAGTAGTGTAAAATAGCTATCATTGTTATTTTATATGATTTTATAATATGCTTGTACATCCATGTTTAGAAGAATTATTCACACAGGTGCAACACATACTTCTACTGCATATACAGAAATGCTGGAAATCTCTATAAACCTGCGTAAAATCTATTTTATAGCTAAAGGGCGAGCGATTGCTATCCCAGTGGATCTGGACTGTCAGGTGAATAATCTGTTCATCAAGTCGAACAACATTGTTCAGAAAACAGCTCTGAGCTGGAGACTGTCTGCTCGTAACGCTGCTCGCAGAGACTCGGTCCTCACGGCCTCCAGAGACTACCGCAACATCATCGAGAGGCTGCAGGTGATCATGTGACCACCACAACCTGTGTTACGCTGTCTACACGTCTCTACGGTGTGTTTATTCTGTGTGTGTGTGTGTGTGTGTTTGTGTGTAGGACATAGTCTCAGCGTTAGAGGAGCGTTTGAGGCCTCTGGTCCAGGCGGAGCTGTCTGTGTTGGTGGATGTTCTCCATCGTCCAGAGCTGCTGTTTCCCGAACACACTGAAGCTCATCGCAAGTGTGAAAGCGGAGGATTCATCTGCAAGTACGTACTTCACACGTTTACACAAACACTAACAAACACTATTCACTACTGAGTTCACTTTTTACACAGACACACACACACACACACACACACACACATGCTGGTCTGAAAACATCACAAGACATGGTTAAATAGACATGGTTAAATCTTTGTTCGTGTGTTTCTTATAAAACAGGCTGATAAAGCACACAAAGCAGCTGCTGGAGGAGAACGAGGAGCGTCTGTGCATCAAAGTTCTGCAGACACTCCGAGAAATGATGACCAAAGACCGAGGATATGGAGAAAAGGTAAGAGTATTTGAGATGTGAGGACTTTAGTGAACCGAACGTCTTTAAACATTATCATTCAAACTGGGAAGTTTATTTATACACAGCCTTATAAATCTGTTAATGACCGCTCAGTCAGACTAAAACACCTTCATGTACACTCCTAAATTAGAATAAACTGATTAAGGCCAATTCCAATAAAATTTCAACACGGTGTATTTTAATAATCTGTTAAAAATAAGAATAACCACCATGTGAGCTGCTGTA
>CM040455.1:18270-30770 GCA_022758105.1 Pangasianodon gigas | reverse complement strand
TAGCATGATCAATGGTATCAAAAGCTGCACTAAGGTCAAGCAGCACAAGCAAGGAGACACAACCCTGATCAGAGGCCAGCAGTAGGTCATTTACCACTTTAACCAGCGCTGTCTCTGTGCTATGATGAGGCCTAAATCCTGACTGATACATTTCATGAATGTTATTCCTATGTAAGTATGAGCATAGCTGCTGTGCTACGACCTTTTCTAGGACCTTGGAGATAAAAGGGAGGTTTGATATTGGTCTATAGTTAGACAGCTGACAGGGGTCAGTGGTTTGCTTGTGTACTATCATGAGGATGTGATTTTGATAGTACACAAGCAAACTTGAAACTTCTGTTAGTGTAAAGCACTTCTGTTAGTTTCTCTGGATAAGTGAGTCTGCTGAATACTTGACTAAAGTCAGGAGCTTGACTTTAGAATGATGAACTGAACTGAAACACATACAGTCACCGAGGAGAGAAAAGAAGTGCAAGTTCATTTTGTGTTGTTTTCTTCTTTCCTTTTCTGTCTGTCTGTCTCTCTCTCTCTCTCTGAGACAGGAACACAATCTGGACTGGTTCCCCCGAATGAGAGCGATGTCTCTGGTGAGCAGTGACTCAGAGGGAGAACAGAACGAACTTCGCTCCCTGCAGGACAAACTTGAGTCCACCATGAGACTCGTCACCAACCTGACCAATCAGCTCACAGAGCTCAAAGAGCAGGTGTGTGTTGCACACTCATTGTGTGTACATGTGTGTTAACACCGTGTGTGTAAGTGAGTGTTTACACTGATTATTTGTGTGTTGTGTGTAGATGACGGAACAAAGGAAGCACAAGCAGCGGATTGGTCTATTGGGAAACCCCGCCCACCTCAATATTAATCCACAGCAGCCTGCCTGAGGGGCGGAGACAGGATGTGTGTGTGTGTGTGTGTGTGTGTGTGTACCTCATTAATCTGGATGCAGCCTTAAAGGATGACGTTTTTTAAGGGTTATTGTTATAGTGTTTTTTTCCCTATAATTCTGTTCCGTGTGCGCTTCCTCATGAGGAAAAACATACAGATTTATTGTAGGTCTAACATTCACTCTCAAGCAGGGCAAGATTTAAAACATTTACACTTTCTATGTGCATTGGTACTTTTTACCTGTTTAAAGAGCACTAGTACTGAACAGTGTTCGTCACTACACCAGAGCCTCATTTATAAACCGTCTACTTCAGAGTGATTTGTGAAAGGACTATACTAAAAACTGTACTGCGCCCTTCCCTTTCCTGTGGAATGTGGAATAGTAGCGAGCCACCATGGTGATGGTGATGATGATGATGATGATGAAGGGTTTGTGAGCGTCTCTCAGCTACCCAAGAGCTGAAATGTGAAATAATCACTGAATCACTGGTTAAAGTTTGTGTCTCAGTACAGAAGTCCACTGGAGGGTGTGTGTGGAAGTCGAGGCGTATTTGTGTGCTCGTGATTCTAACGTGTGTGTGTGTAATAAACAGGTCACAGCTGGAGAAATTTGGAACTTTATTTGTTTAATGAATCGTTCATAGAACCTTTTAGAATATAATCATGTCCATCTTTAGGATTCTTTTAATGCACATCTTTATAAATAAAGCCCTTGATTTTATGGATGAAAAGTTTTCTAATGAAGCCAGATTTCAGTAGACCTTGATGTATCAGCTGTTAAAACACTTGTGTGATTTTTCACTTTTTTATCTTGTATTGGGTGTAACAGGAACTTTCCAGATATTTCACATGGACACTGTAATTAATCCTGACTGAGAGTTTTTGCACTGTTTTTGTCACTTAATGTTAATTATGTGGGCAGGCTTTTAGTTTTTTTTAGTTTGACTGAAATTATTTATCTATGTGCCTTCATACACATATTTATACACATGCTGCCTGTTTGCATGATGCAATGCTGTAAAACACCAGAATTATTATCCTGTTTTTATGTGTAATGTTTTTCCCTTTTGATCAGTAATAGACTGTGAAAGCAGAGCTCTTTAAATCACATTATTTAGAGTTCTTACACTATGTTTCAGTGAACTGAGGTGAGTGTTAAATTTTCAATAAGAAATTGTTTATTTTCACATTCTAATAAATGTTAGACAGAACAGCCCAAACATTAAATACACATAAATGTAAAAGAGTGTTTATGCTCCACATGGACTGGTTTAATGACATTGTGCTTTAGTCCAGCTTTAAGACCCATGACTATTCATGAAGCAGCACTGAAGACTTGTGCGTATGGAAAAGAAATACATACATTTTCTAGAAAGTGAGACACACAGTAAAGATAAAGAGCAGTGGTGATGATGTGCATGATTCTGATCTGAGTTCTGGCTTCATTGTGTAGAAGTATAACTTCTGAGGAATAAATCTGTACACCGCATTGACTGTTTCTCTCAAACATGAAGAAAAGGAGTTTTATTTATTTCCTCCTCACAGTTTCTGTGTCTCTGTGGAATGTTTAAAACACACACACACACACTCTCACTCTCTCTCTCTCTCTCTCTCTCTCTCTCACACACACACACACACACACACACACACACACACACACACACTTTTCTCTTTCAGGAAAATCAGATTGTTTTAAACTCGATACCAGCTGAAGGCTCAGAAACGTGTGCAAAAACATCAGATCCAAACCCAAATGAAATTAAAATAATAAACGTTTCACACACACACACACACACACACACACACACACACACACACACACAGTGAACTGACATTATTATTTTTAGTTATAGATCACGGTGGCTCATTTGTGTACACTGTTTTTGTATATACTTTACACTGTACATTTGTGTTACTGTCAAATGTAAACAGTACATAATAAATCAGAAACTCAGGATGATGTTCATGTTTATCACTCTGCTAAAAGCTCTTTATGTCTAAATTCAAGTCAAATTTGATTTTAAATTTCTTGCAAGCTTTAGCACACATTTTTATTAAAAAAAAAAAAGAACTCATCACTCTCAGCTAATCTAATCTGGAGACTTTCACTTTTACAGTGACTGAAAACCCAGAGCAGGGTTAGGTTAAAAATCACCAACTATGCTTTAGTTAAACCAATAAAGGAACTCGCATATTAAGGCTTTAAATAAAGTTTTGTGTTTGGCACAGTGTCTTTTTTATATTTTTTCCCCATCAACAACCAAAAAATTGCTGTTTCAACATTTAGAAAAAGTGTAAACATCAGGAAAATGTAGAAAAATGAGGAACGTAAGTGTTTCAGCTACACAAGCTCACCATCATGTACATGCAGCATGTGTGTGTAAATCTCAGCATAAACACACACACACACTCCAGTGTTGACCTCAGGACTGGATTCCAGTCATCACTCAGTTTGATTATTATGACAAAAGTAAAAATCTTTCACAGTGTTGAAGGAGAATAATGAATGAGTAAACAGGAGTGTGGGATGGTGTGTGTGTGTGTGTGTGTGTGTGTGTGTGTGTGTCTGTGTGTGTTCACTGGTGTGCAGGGACGGTAAGCAGCGCCTCCTCGGCCAGACGAGACACGTCCACGTTCTGTTGACAACAAAAAAGGAGACAGCAGGAGTGTGAAAACAGATGGTGTATTCACTTCCATTTACTCTCACCTTGAGGCATCATGTGCACGCACACACACACACACACACACACAAAGGATTCACACTCACTACTAACACTTTATAAACAAACACAAGTGACATTGTTTTAATATAAAACATAGATGAAATATTTCCTCATGTCCTGTTCACTGTGTAGAGCTGAGAGGAGAAACTCACCGTGACTCACTTTTACTGATATTTTACATATTTCGAGTTTTTCTCTTGTGAACTGAACTCAGCAAGAGGGTGCTTACTGAGTCCTGAATACTGCACACTGAGTACTGTATACTGAGTACTAATTACAGTATATTATATACTGAATACTGATTACTGAATACTAATTATCATGTACTATATACTGAATACTGCACATTGACTATACAGGACAACAGAACAGTGTTGTGTGGGAAAACTGTTGCAGTGCAGCACTGTAAAGTGCAGGTGAGCAGTGGTGTTAATAGAGTCATGCTGTTTGGGGTTTGATTAGTCCAGGTGAGTGTTGGGAGGCAGCAGGGTGTTGAGTATTCTGACTGCCTCAGGGTAGAAACTGTTGCGGAGTCTGCTGGTGGTGGCACGGATGCTCCTGTACTTTCTGCCAGAAGAGTGAAGAGTCCGTGAGAGGGTTGGGACGGATCGTCCACAATGCTGGTGGCTTTGTGGATGTAGTGCTTGTTGTAAGAAGCGTCAATGGTGGGTAGAGAGATACCGGTGATCTTTTCAGCTTTTCTCACAATTTGCTGTCTTGCACATTTTACAGTGGACATTAACACAAAGCAGCTTTACAGAAATTCGGAAATAACATTTAAATTCAAGTCCGGTTTATTGTCTATTGAGTAAACACTGGAGAAGAGAATGGATAGTAGAGTCAAGCAGCTAGGATTAGCCTTTAGCCAATCCCGGCTGTCCGCTCGTTCTCCGTGCTTCCACTTCCTCGCACACCATTTCCGGCGCCCCCTATCCCAGCCGGCAGCATCAAGCAATACCAGGGTCTCGAGGCCTAGTCCGCATAGCAGCCCATAGACGTATCTTAGAGGTCACGTAGATCTTCCTGCAGTTCATTGTTTATTTTTTCCTGAGCTTCATTTTCCAGTGTTCAGCAGAAGTTGGAAATGATAAACACGGTCACCAGTGTTTCTGATGCACATTGCAGGTAAAAGTTTCCTAATTAGTAAGGACTACACGTAACATAGCACCATATTTATGGACTCCAAGTCGCCTCTGCATGCTACCCCACCACCATCTTTGTCATCTCTAATACTAATTACTGAGTACTGATTACTGTGTACTGACAACCGAATACTGATTACTGAGAATTGAGTACTGAGTTCTGAGTTCTCACTACTGAGTATTGCGTACTGATTACTGATTATTGAGTACCGAGACCTGATTACTGAGTACTGATTTTTTTTTTTCCCCAATTTTCTCCCTGGTCACCTGCCAGTTCTCAAACTACAGTCAGCTCTCCTCTATCATATGACAGCTACCTTCACTGGTGGGTGAAGGCTAACACGTGCTTCCTCCGAGACGCGTGAAGCCACCTGCATCTTCTCGAGCTGCTGTCCATGCTGCATCACAGGGTGGCGTAACATACTCAGGGGAAGGTGCTATCCACCCTCTTCCTTATACCTGAGCTCTCAGACACCCACAACTGGTTATGGGACAGAGAGTACATGCCTCCCACCCAGACAGCACTGAATACTGAGTACTGAATACAGAGTACTGAATACAGAGTACTTATACTACTGCATGTGGTTTTGTTTCTGCAGGGTACCTCTGGTTTGTCTCTGTGCGTGTTCACTGCGTCGACATTCAGACCCACCGACTCCACTTTGCACCCTCGGGTAACAGAAAGAGAGAAAAATTAGACCATCACACACACACACACACACACACACATATCACCTAAACCAGGGGTTCCTAAACTAGGGGTCGTGACCCCACATGGGGTCTCTAAATTTACAAATGAGGTCGCAAGAGAAACTCACAATCTCCTCTTTTGTTTCATTCATTTATTTTACAAATTCGTATCAGAAACATCAGAGATGGATTTTGTGTGCTAATCTTCTGATGATCTTTGTATTACTGGGAGACACTTTTAGACAAGCCATGTTTAGATTAATAGTGTATGTGCTATTTTAGTCTTTGCAGTATTATAGCACGCTGCATATTTCAGCAATAAAAATGGTCAAATTTCTCTGTCCTTCTACTGCCACTAAAACTAACGTTGTATCTCAAATTGCATACTTATATACTATGCTGGAGCATTTTTGAGCACTAACCCTAACCAGGTTTCCTATTACGGTTAGTGTTTTAAATTTAAAAACCTCTCATGTCGCCGTCAAACCTACCAAAAGCTCTGTTTTGTATACCAGCCTTCTGGATTTTCTACATTATATAATATTCTACTTTCTACATTTCTACATGCAAATACGTTTGAATACAAGGGCAGTGTTTTCGATTTTAAACACAGCTCATGACAACAATCACGATGATGTCAGAATGTTTAAAGAGAGACACAGAGCTCGTCAGTGTATTTAACATCGCTGTGCATGAAATCATTAAACATTTTACAGCTCGACTTGATGGACAGGGATGTTTCAGCTCTGCCGTCTAGTGAATGTCACATTTAAATCTTCCTGATGTACATAAGATACACAGTGAGTGTGTGAACAACGCGGCTTGTGTTACCGCTGCTTCTGCACGCACATGCAAAATCATGCATCAAGTATAAATCAAACTCCTCTGCTTGGCGTGGGGGCGTTTCACTATCACACCACCCCGGTGCAGATTATTCTCCTATACCAACACAACACTTCCCTCTAAACTGGTAAATCAGTGCGAGATATATTCTTTTGGTTTTTCAGTCATTTATGTCACACATGTGTATGTTACTGACATCATAACATGTTCAAATGTTACATTAGTCCTATATTATATCTGGAATTTTAAAAAAATATAGGGTGGTCAAGGCTTGGGGTCGCAGAAAATTCATAAGGTCCATTTGGGGTCATTTGCTGAAAAACTTTGGGAACCCCGAAATAAACGTGCACACACACACTCACACACACACACACACAGGCACGCACACGCACACTTCAATTCAATTCAATTTTTTCTGTATAGTGCCATTAACAGTGGCCATTGTCATAAATCACTGATTCATTACCAATTAACTGCTGTTCATTACTGTTTTATTACTGTTTTAACAGCAAGTTTGGAGATTTTCTTCAACATTTATAAACAGATAAAGTACTGAATGAGGGACAATTAAACAACAGCACAAAATTAGATTATTTCTCTGATATCTGCTATAAGTTTCAGAGGGTGTGTGTGTGTGTGAGTGTGTTCATTTTCTCACCATAAGCCACAGGTGTGAGTTTCAGCACTGTGTGTAAGGGACATTTCAGATATGGCAACTCATCTAAAAAACAAACAAACAAAAAAAAAACATGCAAACTTTCAGTCATATTTACTCACCGTTTCTAACCAGCTGCAGAATCGTGGAGGTCACATTTACACAAATCCAACTGGAGAGAACAGTTTTCTACAATATTATTTATTATCCTAAAATCATGGTGCGGGGTGTACAGGTCATTTTTAAAGATTTTTGTTTCTCACCTGCACTTTTGTCCAGGAAGTACGCGAGGAGGCAGCGCATGACGGCCTGATGACAGATCACCAGAACATTCTCCTGCCTCTCCAACTCCATAATCACGGGCTCCAGACGCTGCACCAGATCCTCATACGACTGCATGCACACACACTTCAGTCATTTCATGGAGTCTTAACGTCATTTCTATGTTCATATTGCTATAAAATAGCCATCTGTGTATATTATGATATGCAAATCTCATCTTTGACCCATGTACAGTTACAGGCCTGTATATATGATATTAATGATGATAATATTTTGTCTGTGGAACCCATGAGTAGATGTTGTGTTTGTGATGGAGGTATTTAGGACCCTGCGGAGTGAACACAGTACCTCTCCTTTAGGGTAGCGATATCGGAACTTGTCCTGATCCCGCAGTGCAAATTCAAGAGGATAATGTTCCTGTATCTCCTCATACATCATCTCCTCACACACACCCTACACACACACCAAGACAGAGCAGGTGGTTAGGGCTGATTTATACTTTTGCCAGCATGTCAGGATGTTGTATGTGTGAAACCTCACTTAGGATGAAGTCTTCATACTTGATCGTAATATTAGTGTGTCCACTAGGGGGCAGTGTCACATTAACCAACCCAGAAAAATGCGTACAGTAAAAACAAAGCATAGTTCTGTGTTTCAGGGTAGAAATGATAAATATATGATAACACAGGAGAAAAAGTGCTGGAGAACTAAAAGAAACCTTGTGTGATTAATTATAAACCAAGTGAATTCTCACTGAAAATATTTCTGAAGTGGATTTCATTCATCGGCATTCAGCAGTATCAAGCGGCTCATGTAGTGAAGCACTTCGATTTAAAGAGTGTTTAAATCCACAATTTTAGCAATCACAGAATGAAGATGATAGACTGATTTTATTTTAATTGCGTTGCCGTGGTTTACATCACCTACATTGTGTCTGTGTTGAGGGACTGTTAGAAGAAAAAGAAAGTGTGAAAGTAAAGTACAGTGAGCGTTGTACTAAGAAACTAACAGTATGATTATTTATGAGTGTTTTTCATCCCTTTCTGTCGCTAGCCTTTACTTATGAGATTTTTACCAGACTACACTTTCCAAAAGCACCGTGGTGTTATGACACGTCTGTAGAAGAAGGAAAGTACTGGATGTGATGAGGGGAAAATTGTTCACACTTCATTGTTTATAGTTTTATTGCTCACACAAGATGTGTTTGGAACAAATACTATTACTTTGAAACCTGTAATAAAACCTACGGAAGAAAGGTAAGCATTTCTGGGTCTGCAAGCAGACACACCTCTCTATCAACCAGTCAGCGCTCCATCTCACACTCACACACACACACACACACACACACAAAACTTACAGCGTCAATCTCATTAAGAGCTTTCCACTGTTCGTACGGAACACTGAGTGCCTCTGCAGTCTGGATGGTTCTCTTCATTTGACTCGTCCAAACTTTCAGATCCTTTATGTTCTGTTCCTGAATGAATTTCCCCAAACACTCAGCAAACTGTGAGAGAGAAATACGTCTGTGTGAGTAACACAAACACACAATATACCATATAACCAACAACCAAACAGAAACTCATGGAACTTCTGGGGTTCTGGTTTAATTCCCAACAGCCTGAGTGGTGACTGGAACTGTTACCATGACTACAGTAAAAGTGACATCATTAAGTCCAATGAGATGAGATGAGCTTAGATTAACATCGTTCCTGTGATACTATTAGTATAGTAGTATAAGTAGTATAATAGTATAACCAACTGGAACCAAATCAGTGACTAAAAAATATTCTCTGAACAGTTTCAACTTCATTCTCTATAATCAGCAGATAAAAAGAAGCACTGTGACAAAATTAAGATAAAAATAATTTTAACCCACATTAACAGAAATATAATTAAATGAAAATAACATGAGGACGTAAAAGATCACCAAAAACTGTTTCTGTGTGCGTAGCTTCAGAGTCTCTGTGTAATTACACGTTTGTGAAAGTTGAGAAATAAAACACATTACACACACACCGCACCAATAAACCAGACTACTGTGTGTTGTGCTGTTTTTGCTGCAGTGTACACAGCACACAAGTGTGTGTGTGTGTGTGTGTGCGTGTAGGTATGGGTGTGTGTGGGTGCTGTTTTACTGTTTTAGGAGCTGATGTTACTCAAGTTTTAATTTCTAACACAGTAATAAAAAATGTTGTCACATCTCTTTTAGTACATGCAAATAACAGAGAAACGTAGAGACACACACACACACAAACACATACCTGCTTGCCGCGGGGCGACAGGCCTGAATCGCCCCCGATGCGTCCCCGGATGTTGAGTTCGCTCTCGCCATGGCGACAGAGATAGATGGAGCGTGGAGTGATGTGAATATTCATCAGGTAATAAACGATGCGGCTCTGAATGTGGTCCATCACGCGGTTTACTAAATATCGCATCCCCACGTCCATCACCTTAATGTAGGACAGGTCCCTGTGAGTAACAGCACACACACACACACACACACACACCTCAGCAGTTCAACAAAACCCCTGCCTTCACTAACTAGACCTTCAATCTTCCAGTTTTCATTTAAACAAATCTACAGATCTAAATTGTATTTCTGAAAATAACTGTGGAGATGAAAGTGAGGATGTGGAAATGTTAACTATCTAAATTATAATTATATTAATTATGTGAAAGTGAAGATGTTCTAACCTGTCCAATGCCTCATCCAGCGGCTCGTACGAGTTCTCATAACATTCAATCCTCTTCATAAAGTCCTGAACAGCATCCTCAGTGTTACAGTCAATATAATCAGGACTGTTCAACTTTACCTGCTGCTCAGACACACACACACACACACACACTTAATCCTGATGCATTTTTACACACTATTATTTGTAAGTATGCATAAGTAATAGTGTAAAGTAAAAAAAAAATTCTTTAATGTAGGTTCTTACTACAATGTTCTGAGCAATAACCTCTGGATCATCACACACCGACTCAACAAAAAACACCTGTAACAAACACAGAAATATGAAAATGTATGAAAAAAATTTAAACACCACGCTGTAGAGTTCAGGAGGAGTTTAAACACCACGCTGTAGAGTTCAGGAGGAGTTTAAACACCACTCTGTAGAGTTCAGGAGGAGTTTAAACACCACGCTGTAGAGTTCAGGAGGAGTTTAAACACCACACTGTAGAGTTCAGGAGGAGTTTAAACACCACACTCTAGAGTTCAGGAGGAGTTTAAACACCACTCTGTAGAGTTCAGGAGGAGTTTAAACACCACGCTGTAGAGTTCAGGAGGAGTTTAAACACCACACTCTAGAGTTCAGGAGGAGTTTAAACACCACTCTGTAGAGTTCAGGAGGAGTTTAAACACCACACTCTAGAGTTCAGGAGGAGTTTAAACACCACTCTGTAGAGTTCAGGAGGAGTTTAAACACCACTCTGTAGAGTTCAGGAGGAGTTTAAACACCACGCTGTAGAGTTCAGGAGGAGTTTAAACACCACGCTGTAGAGTTCAGGAGGAGATTAAACACCACACTCTAGAGTTCAGGAGGAGTTTAAACACCACTCTGTAGAGTTCAGGAGGAGTTTAAACACCACTCTGTAGAGTTCAGGAGGAGTTTAAACACCACGCTGTAGAGTTCAGGAGGAGTTTAAACACCACGCTGTAGAGTTCAGGAGGAGTTTAAACTGATATGTTCTGACATATATATTCAATAGAGCTGTTGAACTTGTTTGCACCTTGTAGCCATTTTGTTCAGCAAATCGCATGATCATTTTCCTCCTCTCTCTCGTAGTGTTAGTGGCATCAAACACCTGTCAAGTAAATGGTAATAAATGATTTAAAGCTATTACATGCATCGGCTTTAAATTTCCTCTACAGTAAAAATAAAAATCTGGACATTTATAGTCAGTGTGTTCATTTCACTCACAGCCACGTGTCCTCCGTCCACACTGAGGAACTGTTTCACATCATTCAGAGCCACCAGAGCACACTGTCTGAAACACAACACACATGTCCAGTCACCAAAAATACTCAAAAATACTCAACACCACAAACACAAACAGATAGATGATGTCATCTTACTTCCTGATCTTTAGTCCCTCTTCATTATCAGGACGGAAAAACTCAAAGTTCCTGTAGACTTTCATACACTCCCTCCGGTACTGTCCAACATTAAACTCTACACACACACACACACACATTACACTGAGAATATAATAAACATTAAAGTTCTACTGCTGTGTTTGTTCTCACTCAGAGTGGAAGTGTAAGGAGCAGATGATGAATGTTTTTGTCTTCACACTTAGTCTTCAGTTAAAGGTGTTTGTGTATAAATGTAAATGTCTCCTTTCAGAGACGGAACTTATTCTGTGGTAATTTGTCTCTGATGGCGTAAGGATACCACAAATATTGCTGCAGTATATGAACGTTAAATATAAACATTCATAAAAACAGCTTTAGGAAGAGTGAGGAACATTGGAGAAGAACTTTAAGAGAACTTTTTATAAGTACCTTTAGTCGGAACACCAATCCAGTTGAGGTATCGAGTGAGTTTTTTAGAGATGTAGGTTTTTCCTCTAGCTGGCAACCCCACAGTAACTATGAGGGTGGGACAGTTAGTCATGCAAACTGAGAGAGAGAGAGACAAACAAACAGAGTGAGAGAGGCAGAGAGAGCTTAATTGCTAGAAAAGGTGTAAAATAAATGCAAATAGCTTTAATCATTCTGTTCTCCACACAGACATTTAAACTGAAACGTGTATAACACCTTTGTTCATCAGACACACAGAGACACAGACACACATTACAATGATAATTCCATATAAATCCTACAAACGTTCAACCACTCGTTCTTGAGATATTGCACTAACGAAATTAACGACGGATGCACACATGGACGTGTGGCTCAAAACACAAAAAGAGGTGGGGCTGAGGAAACGCATTTGACCCTGTTCACACCGGTACTTGACCACTTGCTCAATTCAGTTTTATTTGTACAGCACTTTTAACAATGGACATTAACACGAAGCAGCTTTACAGACTTGTGATCTGTTCACGCAGGACGCAGGTTAATGCCAGGTGTGAACGGGGACACACTTGAGCACTATTAACCGAGACCCTGAACTCAGTGACTCCATCAGCTGACACCAACTCAGATCTGGAATCGTGAAACATCAAACACAGTGTTGCCAACTTAGTGACGTTGTCTCTATATTTGGTGACTTTTAAAAAAGTTTGGAACAAATCCCGCAACTTTGTGAACAGACATTAACAGCTGTCCTGCA
>CM040455.1:664-11320 GCA_022758105.1 Pangasianodon gigas | reverse complement strand
AGCACAGCTCCCTATGACACAGCTCCCTATAGCACAGCGCCCTACAGCATGGTGCCCTACAGCACAGCTCTCTATGCTTTTCTGGTGTCTCTGTAACATGACCACTACAATAACTACAATACTGTTGTTATTCTGTTTACTTAGTGTGAACTGTCCTGTGTATTACACACTGCCGTGTATTTGCACATTACGTAGTCCTGTGTACTGTGCTACTATATTATTATATGCTATATCATGGCCCTGAAGAAACATTTTGTTCCAATGTATATGATATACAGTATATAAAAGAGAAACAATAAAAAGTCACTTGAATGATATTCTGATCAATTTGGATCTGCTACGCCTGCTTTGATCAAAAGGTGCAGGCTCTTTATTGGCATCTAGTATAATGAAGGCTACAGCAGGGACAGAGCTTTTCCTGCAAAGCCCCCCAGTTATGGAACACTGTACCAATTAGTGCTCAGGACTCAGACACAGTTTCAATCTTTATGTCTAGGCTGAAAATGTATTTGTATTTGTTTAGTCAAGCCTTTTGTTAAATAATTTAATAAAATAATTTTCTCTTGGGTAAAGGCATGGGCATACAGAATTTTGGTAAACTGGGATG
Source organism: Pangasianodon gigas (assembly GCA_022758105.1). Taxonomy (NCBI): domain Eukaryota; kingdom Metazoa; phylum Chordata; class Actinopteri; order Siluriformes; family Pangasiidae; genus Pangasianodon; species Pangasianodon gigas. The sequence goes on along the minus strand of CM040455.1, from coordinate 10,713 downwards.
TTTGGATACTGTCCCCTCCACCACACACTCACTCAGGTTTGTGGACGGTGGAGTGGTGGGGTGCCTTCATATCTGCATTACTTTCTGGCTCTGCATATTAAAAGTACTATAAAAAATAAAATTAAATGGGATTGAAATTTGTTATCAAAAGCTGCACTAAGATCAAGCAACACAAGCAAAGAGACACAACCCTGACCTGAGGCCAGCATTTGGTCATTTACTACTTTAACCAGTGCTGTCTCTGTACTGGGATGTGGCCTAAAATCCTGACTAATTTTATGAATGTGATTCTTATGCAAGTATGAGCTTAGCTGATGAGCTAAAACCTTTTCTGTAGAATTAGACGTAAATGGGAAATGCCGTGCCATCATGAGAAGAATAAAAAAAATTAGACTCATGCATATGTGAATAGCCTGCTCAGCATTGTGTTTTACTGGCAAAGTACACGTTTACATATTAACTTAACAAGGTTATCAAACTCAATGTGCCTGCATAACCATTGCAAGAAGAAAATTAAATATTAATGAAATATTAAGAAAAAATGATGTAAATAATCGATTAATGCCTAAGGAATAAATGAAATAACCTTTAGATTACTGTAATGAACTGTCAGGTGTCTTGCTGTATGTATCAACAAACTCGCAACAAACAGCCTTTCTTCCAAGTGAGGTTGGGCTGAGGAGGGCTTATGTAGGATGAAGAGGCCTGGTGCATTGTCCATGTTCCAATTCATCCCAGAGGTGTTCAGTGGGGTTGAGGTCAGGGCTCTGTGCAGGACACTCGAGTTCTTTGGCAAACCATGTCTTCATGGACCTCGTTTTGTGCACATGGTGCATGCTGTCATGCTGGTACAGGTTGGGTCCCTTAGTTCCAGTGTGCTTCCAACTTTATGGCAACAGTTAAGAAGGCCCACATATGCGTGTGATGGTCAGGTGTCCACATAATTTTGGCCACAGTGTACCAGTTTAGGCAGTATACAATTGACTTCTAATGCAAATGGGCAGAGAAGGTGAACTACTATGAGCAGTGATATGTCTTGATGGCAGTGTGAATGCACTGATGTTTCTGGAGATCAACCTGTCTATCAAAACTCTTTCCACACTGTGAACAGTCATACGGCTTCTCTCCTGTGTGAATGTACTGGTGTTTTCGAAGACTATTCTGGTGATTATAACTCTTCCCACATAGTGAGCATTGATATGGCTTCTCTCCTGTGTGAATGCTCTGGTGTAGTTTGAGATGACTCTGGCGATTAAAACTCTTCCCACACTGTGAGCAGTGATACGGCTTCTCTCCTGTGTGAATATGTTGGTGTTGTTGAAGATTACTCTGTTGCGTAAAACTCTTCCCACACTGTGAGCAGTAATATGGCTTCTCTCCTGTGTGAATACGCTGGTGTTTTCGGAGATTACTCGGGTGAATAAAACTCTTTCCACACTCTGAGCAGTGATAAGGCTTTTCTCCTGTGTGAATGCGCTGGTGTAGTTGTAGAGCACTCTGTTCAGTAAAACTCTTTCCACACTGTGAGCAGTAATACGGCTTCTCTCCTGTGTGAATACGCTGGTGTCGTTGTAGAGAACTCGGATGCGTAAAACTCTTTCCACAATCTGAGCAGTGGTGAAATTCCTTCTGCATTTCTTTGTGAGAGCTGTTGGAACTGAGAGTACCAAATGTTTGCTGATTAATGGAGCATTTTGTGGGCATCTGAGTCTCATATTTTATCTCTCTCGATTTATGAAGTCTCACATAGTCCTCGTAGTGGCATCTTCGCATGTGTTTGTCGAGGTAAATTTGAGATGTATAGGAAAGTGTACACAAGGAGCAGGAGACAACTTGCAACAGAGTGCTTTTTACTTCTGGAACAGTGAAAGAAAAAAAATCAGTGAAATGCAACTAAATAAAACTATAGATAGTTTATTTTTTTAGTTAGGCTTTTGTCATTGTAACATGCCACATGTACAACGAAATTTAAAGTGTCGATCCTTAGGAACACTAAATAAAACTACCCCTAGGAACATTTCAAATATAAAGGAGCAGTAAAATTATTTTAGATTATTATTATTATTATTATTATTACTCATTTAAACCACTGTAAGTTGCTCATTTATGTATTCATCTTCAGTAAGCGCTTTATCCTGGTCAAGCTGGTGGTGGAAAAGAGGAAAATGGCACTGGCTTGATTTTGAAACAACCATTTTAGGTTTTAAATCATATTGTATTTTAAAACCAAATATTTAAATCATAAAATTTTATTTTAAATATTTACATCCAAATATTTAAATCATAAAATCAAGCTCTTTACCATTTGCAGAACACTTTTTGTTCCAGAGGTGCTCAAATGCAGGGCCCTGATCTTTGGGGTATTCCTCGTCATACCACATCAAGAGCTCCTGTCCTGGGTTGATGGGTCGACAACAACGGTATAGAATCCCCCCTCGATACTGAAACGCCACAAGATTCTGCTCTTCATCATTATAAGCACAATTCACATACCTAAGTGAATGAGGCAAGGCAGCAGAAAGAGAAAAGAGAGATCATTGACAGGAAAAAGTTCTTCCAACAAATAAAAAAAAAATGTAAAATCAGTGACTAGATAAAAACCCATATATACCAGTACATTCCTCACCTCATCCAGTTAGCATACATCTCTCTCTTGGCATCTATATATTCTTCACTCTGCCTGCTCCTGTATATCTGCAAAAAATTACACATTTACATTATACCCATTAACTCAGTATATGCATGCAAATTAAACGAGCTATACAGGAACAAGTATGATGGCCCTTGCAAATATAACCCTAATCCTAGCCCGAAAGACAGACAGTTAGTTAGTTGTTGGTGTTGTTATCTATTCTAATCGAATCTATCTAATCAATAGAATAGATAATATGTTAAGGATTTTAATATGTTAAAAATGAACAGACTTGGTTTATGGCACTTCAAGACCTCAGAAAAATGCTGCAGAATTTGAGTATGACGCCACTGACCTAAATGGTGAAGTGTGAAGAAACCGTGTGGAGAAAATGTAACTGTTGCCAGAAGCAACTTTTATTTCACATCCCAGAGCCTTTCCTATTTAAATAAACTGTCAGTTTTTCTATGTTCAGTCTAAGCAGTCTTACCTCATTACTGATTAGTCTAAAACTGGAGACGTACCGTACCTGAGATACACCAGAGACAAACCATTCATAGCATTAAATGTCAAACACAGGGTTAGGGAATAGTTCAATCTAAAGATTCTAAAAGCACAGACTGGTTTTAAAGATGTTATTTATAAAGAAATCAAATGATAAACCAACATCTCCTGTTACTCACAGATTAGCCATTAAGTTCTGTAGTGAAATCAGTAACCTTACTGCAGGCAGACTTGGTACCCAACATCAGTATTTCTGTTTTATATGTATTTAAAAGAAGGAAGTTTATCTCATCCAAGCATTCATGAAAATCTATATAGTTCATATCCTACATTTCCCACCTGAATTTGTGTGAATTTATGTATAAGAGATTAGAGTCACTAATGTCAACCTTGATTAATCGGAAAATGGAGAGCAAGATGCATTATTAAAAGTGAACTGGTGAGAGAAAATAGTAGCAAAAAAAACCCCTAACCCCCTTCATCTTCAGTAGCGTACTGCATTATACCCAAAAACAGAGAAATTACCTTTTAATATTTATATTAAATTTATAATAACTCACCACCCAAGAGTAGCTGCTGTTCATGGCTTCCTCTCGTTCTACCAGCTCTCCCTGGTAGGGTCCGAAGTGTGCACCAATTGGAACAGTCTCCCCCTTATTAAACACTCCCAGACCTGCGTCAGGAATACTAGACTTCCGAATCTCTAGTCTAGGAGGAAGGGTTTGTCTGGCTCGGTCAGCAACCCCCAAGGGAACAGGAGTATCAGGGATGAAGAGCGCTGGACCATGAACCTCACACTTGTTGAAGAAGAAGGATTTGCAAACCTCACAGTCTGGATGGTGAGCAGGAACACAACAGGAAGAAATGATGACCAAAATAATTTAGCAATTAAATACTATTAAAACACAAGAGGAGTTAAACACCAGATGCCTAATCTTTTTTTTTTAATTGTGCAATCACACATGCCAAATTATGAATGTCATCTGATAACAGATGGGTCTGCAGTCCACTCAATGTCCATATTATACTGCACACCATAATAAACTGTAGTGAAAGAGATCTACTGTTCATCCACTGACTTGACTGTAGATATTTGTGTATCTGAGCATCAATACAGTATCACAGCTGGTTTTTACACTTTTATTACTGGATAGGAAAATATCAAACAAAACAACTTTCACAAAATTCTCAATATAATAAAAAAAATAATAGAATACGTACTAAAAGAAAATATTAAATAGCAACATACAGCACATAAACCCCACACTTTCATTATTTAAAGACATGTCTGTTGTTAAAGAATTACAAAATACTCGTTTATTAAAAATAAATAAATAAAAAGCACATAAAAATCAACAAACTAACCTGCTGTAAAGTGATTGGGCAGGGCTAAACTAAAATTATAATATCTAAAATGTATTAAAAATTAAAAATAAAATTGAGTATTATTTAGTTTTTCTGACTCTGATCAATAACCAAACTGATGATTAAATATACAGAGGCAGAGGCTCGGTCCCAAATGACTGCAGCAGATAGTGTGTAGTGTAGAATAATGTGTGGGAGTGGTACTGAGCTCCAGAGTGGCCTGGTGTCTTACAGAGGTAGTCTTCAGTGTCAGCTGCTTCCTCTTTAATGGACATAACTTCAGGTATGTTGTTGAAGTCGTGTCCATGGTTGTAGATGTTCAACTCCAGCGTCTCCTCTTTCTTCACACAGACTTCTGTTCCTCCATCTAAAGACTCTGTTTTCACATCCTCACACAGCTAAAGATCAGAACACTTATTCAGCAAAAAAAGAAAAGAAAAAAAAAAAAAGAAAAATCAACACTGTTTATAAATCTTGAGGTTATGCATGATTAGCAGAACAGCTTTAGGGAAACAAGGCAGTAAAATATTAAAGACTGGTTAAACTTTAACATCATGTACTGACACAAATTATCACCAAACTTCACCTGTGAGTGAGCAGGATCAGGAGCCTGAGACTTTCTGCAGCAGTGCTGTCTCTCTCCTGCTGCACTCATTATAACATCTCTATAAAAATAAAAGGAAATCAGAGAAATGTTTAAAGCTGTTTTACACCTTCAAAACTCAACAGTAGTTTGCTTTGCAGTTTATAAATTAAAACCATTTCAGAATATAAAGAATTTTGTTATTTTAGCTGCTAAATTAGTTAGCTAAGTTTATACTAATATACTACTTAACAATAATAATAGATATTATTATTATTATTATTATTGTTATTATTATATAACATACAAATAGGTTAGCTGCCGCTAAAACAGAATTACAAATCTGTCCTCATTAGTGAAATAGTGCACTACATAGGGTGCAGAGCGTCATTATTGCATACCTAATGTAGTGCACTTAAACCGGAAATTAGAGCTCAATTTGGGATTCGGCCACACAGCTTCAGTTTAACTTACCTCAGGTTTTAAAACAGAACGGAGTTTTAATCCCTTAAACCCAGACAAAATAACCAGCTTTTATTTTTAAGCTCCATCTAAGCTAAGTGTAACTGTAAAACTGTCAGAAATAATTAAATGTGGAGATCTTTATTTCGATCTAATAACTCAACCGTACAGGAGAGAACTGCGGCGGCTTTTTTCTTCTTCAGTGTTTTCTGACAGTTGGAGTAGCAGCTATTGGGCACGTTACCGCCACCACGTGGACTGGAGTATATAGTTCCAGGTTGGAGATAGCCTATCCTAACAAAGTTGCACTAATCAAATTAAAATTCAAATTTTATTGGTCACAATTTTACTGTGATCATGACCAGCTAATTTCACTCAGCACGTCACATTCTTGCAAACACAAAAAACTGTTCAGCTCTATCTTTTTTGTTAAAACTTGTTTTTTTTTTCCTTCTGGGAAAAGGAATAAAACAGCAACTCAGGAAGACCAAATTTATTCTTCCTTTGAAAGGGATGGTACAGTATGATAGGTAAGTTTGGGCTCTGATTCATTTTATTTTTTTCATTTCATTATATTAATTTGTACTTCCTGTGGTCTAACTTGGGGGCCAGGTGTCCATAAATATAGGTCCAGATCAAGGATCGATGCTTAGAGTTAGAGGTGCAATCAGAGATTAAGTTTTTTGTCCAAGGTTTTAGGGTTAGAGGTTGGGGTCCTGGGTTAGGGTAAGTGGTTAGGATTAGGGTCCAGAGTTTAGGATAGGGGTTAGGAGTTAAGGGGTTAGGTTTTGGGTAGGTTTAGGGTTAGAGGTCAGGGTTAGGGATAGGGATAAGGGTTAGGAGTTGGAGTTTGGGGTAAGAATTCAGGTTAGAGGTGAAGGTAAGGGGTTAGGTGGGTTAGGGTTAAGGTCAGGGGTTTAGGATAGGGTTAGGAGTTGGGGTTTGGGTTAGAGGTTAAACTAAAGGGTTATGTTTTGGGTCCAGTTAGGTGTTAGGGTTAGGGTAAGGGGTTTGGGTTAGGGGTTAGGACAGTTCCTAATTTGGGTTAGAGGTTAGGTTTTGAGTATTGTTAGGGTAGGGGTTAGGGATTAGATGTTGGGTTTGGTGATTAGGGACCTCTGTAAATTCATATGCAAATAACTACGTAAGTGCTATGGTTCTCTTCAGTAGGTTCAATCAAGTAGAATGGACTAGGGATTTGGAGTCAAAGTGCTTGAAGGTAAGTGCTATTTTCACTTTTAGTGCAATTACATTAAACAAGTAAGTGCTTGATTGTCTTCCACTCTGTAAAAGGTAAGTGCTTAAGTCACTCTCCTATTTAATGTTTTGTGTTCAATCTTATTTTTATCACTCTAAATTTGTGTCATTCTCTATCATCTAAAATCCAAAAAATAGAAAAATGTTCTCCCTTGGTCTCTCGTCCAGCCTCCTGTTGTCAAACACCGGTGTCTATTTATCCAAACGCACAGGTTTTGTTGTTTTATGGTTCCCCTGAAACCTTAATCTCATTTTGATAATCCAGAGACATTTTAACACCTACATGTTAATATTTTTCTATGGTCATGAGAATTAAAATGTGGTGTACACTTTTGATTTAAACTTATGTGCTATAATGAATCTGGATTCTGCCCTTGTGTGGACAATGGAAACAGCCCTGGCCTCGTCTTTATTTGACCATCATGGCTTTATAAGGAGTTAAAACATGATTTAAACTTTGGGTTAAAACTTGTGTAATGTAATGAATATAAATTCTGCCCCCTTGGCCTGATCTTTAAAACTTGATTGTTTTTGTACAGATTTGTGTTTAGAGCAATTTCTTACCTCTTTCATTAAATCCCATGGGAATCCATGTTTTTAATCTGTGTATCCATCTCATTTCATTTTTTTTCCCTCTGTTTATCCATCCAGGTTAGGTTGGCTTCCAGCCCTGAGATTGTTCATTTATCCAAACCATGTTCTTTAAAATGACTGATTAACTGTGTATTTTTTGTGTTATTAGTGATGTTATGTGTGTGTTGATTTAACCTTAATATTAACGTGTTTTTACTTTCACCTGTGTAGCGTTTGTCACAGTGTGAACATGTTCAATTACAGTTAAGACTCAGAAATTTAATAGCAATTAAAAGGAAATGTTTGTTTGCTTAGTAGTTTGTCTCTCCCTACTGGCTGTTCTAAGGATAGTCCTTCATAATGTTGAGATTGTCATGTGAATGGTCAGATGATCAATAAAGAAGTTAATGTTTTTCCATGCTGTCCAGCTGTGTACAGACGTAGCAGTGAATAAACATCCATCTGCATTCATCTTTGGCCTTTGGTAGCTTTGTCGGTATGTTTCATTACTATTGTTTATATATCTTCAATAATATTTGATTATTTTTAAAGTATTCATAGTTTATGCAGATAGTTGTTCATGTCAGCTGAATTTTCTCATTGGATTGTATGGGAGCTGTAATGCGTTCCTTTTGCTTCATTATTACTCTCATTTGTTTGCCTATTTAATTTCATGTCATTAATAAGCAAGAAAAGCAAGAGTTAAAGCTATCATTTGGTAGATTACATAGACAGTTGAAAGAAGAATTTATTTCTTGTATGCATTGTGAACATAAATTCATATTGTTTTATTGTTTTCCTTTCTATTTCATAGTTTTACCTCAACCTTATTAAAAAATGGAAAGAGACATTCCGTGTCTGAACTTTTAATGAAGGTGGAGTTTAGCTTGCTGTCAAAGTATACGGAGGACATATATAGAGGACAGTACACATGTAATGCTGTAAATGTATTTAAATTGAGGTTCTGGATAATGGGAAGTTCTAAAATATATTTTATTTTCTTGTAGTATTGTTCCCAAGGAGACGGCCGCTGGAGTCGTGTGGAAGTGAATCTAGAGCAGACAAGGATGTCTTTAAGGTTTTTATTCTTCCTGTAGGCCGAGATGACTTTGAAATTTTGCAAGGCAGGTACATATTCTTGAGTGAGTTTAAAATTGTTTTTGATCCTATTATTTAGTAATCGTGTCTAGTGGGAATAAGTTGTTACTAAAGAGAGGACCTGTTAGGAGTCTGGCAGCAGGGTGTTTGGAGATTGGGTCTTCATCTGTTTAAGCATTGTGGCTTTAAAGTATCTTAAATATCTTTTACTGTATCCCCTACATCTGAGGGCTTTGAACAGAACGTGGGTGGCATCATGAAAATCTTTTTCATCTGTGCATATGCGGTAAAACGTATAAGTTGTAATTTGATGATCCCTTTAAATGTGTAAGAGGCTTGAGGAAAAGGCTGTGTGTGTCCGTTTCTTTGAAATAAACCTTTGTTTTGAGTGTCCTAGAGTCCTGCGTTGGTCCACTCAAAAACACGGTTTATGGGTTAGGGTCAGGGTAAGGGGTTAGGGTTAGGGGTTGGGGCTAGGATTGGGGTTAGGGTTGGGTTTAGGGTTAGGGTTAGGTATTGGTTGAAGTACAATGTCAACATTAAAGTACAATGAGTGGTTGAATAGGGAACCAAGGAAAGTGCACGGGCCGGCGCTTGTTAAACATTGCCATTGTTCCTGTAGCAAACCCCGGCTTGGCGTCTGCTAATTTAACAAATCCAATCGAGCATAACTCAATCGGGCTTTAAGCTGGTAGGTTTGGAGCTGATGTAAACGTTTTAGCCTTTTAAACTTCCTCCTATTTTACTTTACTTAATCTCAGTGTTAAAATATGAAACCTTATTTAATGAATTTCAGGACACATCATCAGCAGTGTACCTCAGAGTCGTCAGGTGTTTCGGCCTTTTAAACACTGTACACCCTCGTCTGAGGCGGCCAGCCGCAGGTGGATCAGTCCTCGGCTTGTGTCCCATATCCAATTGGATGGTGTTTACATATTCATTTATATATATATATATATATATATATATTTTTAAAACCATTTTTTTTGTTAATTATTTGTGTCCCTAGCATGTTTGTTTGGAGATGCTTTTCCTAATAAAACTTTACTTATAATAAAGTGACCATGCCTTAAATATGGCAAATATTAAACATTACTTGTTAATATTAAAATAGGTTTACTTATTTATTTATTTTATTTTATTTGTTTTTTATTTCCTACGTGTAGGTGCAGTTGAGAAACTTATTTCTCTGCGAGTGGCTCTTTGTTAACACCGCAAGGTTTCCCAAGCCACTCTAGCAGAGTTTTCTGCCCCGCGAGGTGGGTGGGGGCCGTTAGTCCCAGCGGATGACCCCGATGCAGGCTAACAAGCTTCTACTGGGCGGATTCTCTGGAGATCACCTGCCAAAAAGATTGAACAATCTCCAAATTTTTGGTTGGATTGCCAGTCCAGGTCATTACATGGCCAGTTCTGCACCATTATGGTGAGTAAATAGTGACACCTACTGGCTAAGATCATGACCGGCTAATTTCACTTGGCAAGTGAAATACTTGCAAACATAAAAAACTGTTAGGGCCTATCTTTTTTTGTTTTTGAGGTATTGAAGATAAGATATTAAAAGACCCTACTCCCACA
>CM040454.1:34584044-34594178 GCA_022758105.1 Pangasianodon gigas | reverse complement strand
TGTACATATATCTGCATACATATTAATATTCATGTCTCAGCATTTAAAATTCTAACTGCAGTTGGCACAAATGACATCTGATACACATTTTTACTTGCCCGAGGTTGTCTAAAACGTCGCCCTGATGGCAACAACTGAAACTGACAGTGCAAAGGGTGTAGTGAATCCTCTATAATAACTAAAGCTTTTTGTTTAACTTCAGCTGTATAAATATCGTTTAATTGTTTTTGAGTCTTTCCTACAATCGCACTAGCTATATTAACCACCCTGAACAATTTTTGCTTTGCTTTAGCACTCACATTTCCATACCACATAACCGTATTGAAAGACATTAATACCCTCCACAAGACTCTTATAAACCATCTCTAAAATATGCTTGCTCACACCAAAATGTTTCAGCCTTCTTATAAGATGCAACCTGTGCACTGACGTTTTAAAAATATAGTCAACATTTTCATCAAAAGTCAGGTGATTATCTATAAATGTTCCCAAATATTTAAAACTAGTAACCATTTCCACTCTGTGTCCATTGAGTATCAAAGGTTGTAATTGTTCAGGAACTTCACTTTTATTTCTACTAATCACTAACTCCTTAGTTTTACATTTATTTTACACAATTTTGCTCTATTTTAATAACGAGTTTCGACACATGACAAATGTGATGCTATTTAAGTAATTAAGCTGATGAATCACATCATTCTAAATTGCACTCACAGCTTTATATAAAGGAAAGACCAAAGTTGCTTATCTTAAATAAAAAAAAAAACGGATTCAGAAAGAAAACCTTGACGATCAAGCCTGTATCGTTTTATCAACTCGCTGTCGTCATATTATTCCAACACGTTCTTTCTTTGTTGGAAAGTGCGAGGTCTCCGCCTCTCTGCTGCCATGTTGTTCCTCCTAACTAGGAGCACTCTTAAATAATTTAGGAGCTGAGACCTAGTCTTAACACTTAGGAACCTTTATCAATCACACTTATTCTTAAGTCTAGCAATAAGACTAAAATCATGTCATTCTTAGAATTTTGACACACTTAAGACTAAAATTTTGTGTGAAACGTTTGGATACAGATCTAAAAAACCCCCATCCCAGACACACACACACACACACACACACACACACACAGTACACGCAAAACCTTCTAAGTAAAAGGATAAATTATATTTGTGAATGTTTGTGTTTGAGATGTCAGTGTTCTGATATATCATCATTTCTCTCCCAGGCTGTGTGAGTGTATTCTCACAGAGGAAAGCTGTAGAGCTCTGTCCTCAGTTCTCAGCTCAAACTCCTCCAGTCTGAGAGAACTGGACCTGAGTCGCAATAACCTGCAGTATTCAGGAGTGAAGCTGCTCTCTGCTGGACTGGAGAATCCACACTGTACACTGGAGATACTGAGGTCAGATCATCACTTTCACATTTTGTTTATTTGATTGTCATTATTATAGTATAAACCTAATAACAGTAAAATGTAGAGCAACAAGCCTGATGCATAACAAGAGGTTGACAAAATATGAAACATTTTACTATTTAAACCTTTCAAATATAAATTGTATTTTAAGTATCAGTGATACATTTCACTCTATACTAATGTTGGGATGGTTAATAATCAGATTAAACTACAAAATAAACTCAAATGTTTTACTGGTTTTATTTGCAAATGCATTGTGGGTACAGAAGATCAATTAGAGCACATGTATGCCCCCTACAGGTGCATTGTGGGTTGTCTTTAGATTAATTTATACACTAGTACAATTTAGAAAAATACTAAATCCTCAAATAGCTTGTTAATTTATGAAACCAGCGGTCAGGTCCACATGTGCAATGCCTCGTCAAGAGAACTCCCATTTCAATGATTCCCAGCTAGTCACCATGTCACATGACAACCAAACACCGATCCCTTTACGAAATCACTGGACTTGATCATGCAAATCTGTTCACACTAACACACACTCCTTGAAATAATCCATACTTTCACTCTTTCATTGTGAAGTCTTGGTCCAGCATTGTGTGTGTGCTGTTTGATTGTTGCTTGTTTATCTTGCTGTTTAGACCTCTGCTTTGTGTATTGTTTACCCTTTTACACTGTCTAGTTAATGCCTGTGTGCTGATCACCTGACCTCTTCCTTGTTCAGTGTGTGAAGTATTGATTAGCCCTTGGGTTTAGTTCCCCTATTTGTATTTAATAAAAGCCACTTGCACTTGCGTCCGTCTGCCTCCATAACACCAGCAATGTTTCACCTCCTGCTTCAGATCATATCATAGCACTCAAATAGCATTTTATTAAAGTAGTAAATGATGTGAGATTAAATGCTGAAGCAGATGGTGTTTTGGTACTTGTGCTTTTAGTGCTTTTAGATTTTACTGTTGCATTTACACTATAGATCACATAACACTTCTTGAACAGCTTGAGAATAGTTGGTCTTTCTGGGACTGTCTTAAACTGGTTTTCTACGTATTTAACTGGAAGACAATAATTTGTTATTCAGGATAAACATCAGATAAGCACGATATTCTCTGTGTTGTACCACAAGGCTCTGTATTGGCCTAGCTTTTCTATTCTTTATTTTTTTATTTTATATTCTTTTATAGACTAGACACTTTTATAGACCTAGTATATGTTGCTGCTAGGTCAGATTATTAAGAAGCATGGAGTCAGTTTGCATAGCTATGCAGATGATACACAGTTATACATATCTGTAAGGCCAGATATAACTAATGCTGATGAGCTTGTAACCTGTTTGTTCAGTGTTGTTGGCTAAACTAATCATGATTTTTCAAAACTAAATGAGGACAAGACAGAAATGCTTGAACTGAAGTTAGAAATCTTGGTGTAATTCTGTACTCTGATTTATCTTTTAAACCACAAATTAATAACATTACTAAAACTGCATTCTATAATTTATGGAATATAGCACGGGTCAGACTTTATGTCCAGTTACAAGATGCCAAGAAATTGATCCATGATTAGTTTCTTCTCACCTTGAATATTGTAATGCATTTCTCGCAGGACTTCCTACTGCTACAGTAAACAAACTACAACTTGTGCAAAATGCAGCAGTGAGATTATTATAAACGTACTAGAAAACGTGATTTTAGCATCACTCCACTGCCTGACTACTTTCTTTAGCATTGACTATAACATTTTTGTACTAGATTTGAAATTTCTTAATGCTATAGCGCCTTCATACATCTCTGAACACCTGATAAACTCTGTGACAAATTGTGTGTTAATATCATCTAGTGGGTGAAGCAGCTTTTTGTTTTTATGCACCAAATATCTGGAACACGTTAACAGCAAACATTCATCAGGCTCCTTCTATCTTTGATTTTAAAACCAGCTAAAACATTTTCCCACTTTTACCAGCGTTTAACTCACTTTTATTATTTTCTTACTTTCACTGGTGTTTAAAGTGCACCTTCTCAGAATTTAATCAGTGGTATTTTTTATACATTTATGGTTTACCATGTAGAAATTACATTACTTTCTATACATTTCCCCATTATATTGTGTGTCCTTTTGTGTTTGAGATGTCAGTCTTCTGATATATCATCATTTCTCTCCCAGGCTGCGTTGGTGTAATCTCACAGAGGAAAGCTGTAGAGCTCTGTCCTCAGTTCTCAGCTCAAACTCCTCCAGTCTGAGAGAACTGGAGCTGAGTGGAAATAACCTGCAGGATTCAGGAGTGAAGCTGCTCTCTGCTGGACTGGAGAATCCACTCTGTACACTGGAGACACTGAGGTCAGATCATCACTTTCACACTGTGGATCCTGCATTTGTGTCATACGGCTGTTTTAGATTAATAAAATGTTGTCTGTCCTGGAGCACAATTTTAATAGAACAGCAATAACTGCTATAGTTTTCCAGATTAAAAAATAACAAACAGTGAAATAGACGAGTAACAATCTGGATTTACTTCTGGCTTTCATACACACACTTCATGGGCTGTGAAGCATTGTGTGTGTGTGTGTGTGTGGTGTTCTATAAATGTTGATCTCTGTACAGGCTGGAAGGCTGCAGGATTACAGGTGACGGTTGTGCTGCTCTGGTTTCAGCTCTGAAGACAAACACCTCATCACACCTGAGAGAACTGAATCTGAACTACAATGAACCAGGAGAATCAGGAGTGAAGCTGTTCTCTGATCTACTGAAGGATCCACACTGTAAACTGGAGAAGCTACAGTGAGTTACTGACTGAAACACACACACACACACACACACACACAGTAACAGTGATATCGTGATTTAACGTCTCTTTATACACTTCACTGTATACACTGACCGATCATCACAAGCTGTGAGTAGTGACTGTAGGAATACTCCAGGTGAGGTTGTTCAGGCAGCTGATGAGGGCGCCCCCTGGTGGCTTTATCAGGCAACAGTGTGTTTCTCCCAGAAACAATGATCCAGCCCCCCAATTTTTACAGCATTTGTGGTATTTATGGTTTTGTATTTTGTATACCTGAATCTGTCTTATTCAATTCAATTCAAAAGCTTTATTGTCGATCCCAAATAGGGTAGAAAATTGTCTTTAGACAAAAGGCTCAACACACAAACAATACAAATAATCATCACAACAACACTTTACATTACATAGATCACATCGCAACTATAATAATACATAAAAAATTCATTTTAAGACCCTATTTAAAATACCAATCGCAGTTGGGATAAAGGTCTTCTTATACTTGGCCCTTTTCACTAAAGGAACTTTATACCGTCTGCCAGAGGGAAGTAACTGGAAAGAACTATACAGGGGATGAGAAGAGTCTCCCACAACAACAGAGGCTTTCCTTTTTAATGCCACAGTAAAGAGATCAGGGAGAGGTGTTTGTCTCTCACCAATTATTTTACTCGCCACATTTATAATCCTTAAAAGTTTGTTTTTGCTTTTAACAGAAAGAGAGTTAAACCAGGATACAATATTAAAAGTAAGAACAGATTTGTTAAGTGATTTATATACAACCATCAAAATGTCCTTTTCAATGTTAAAACTCCTCAGTTTTCTCAATAAGCCTAAACGTTAAGCCTTTTTATAAACATTGTCTGAATGCTTATCAAATGAAAATTGGGAGTTAATCTCTGTACCTAAATATTCAAAGATCCCACCTGTTCAACTTCCTCTCCATTAACTAACAAAGGTTCACAAAGTGCTTGTACATTGTTCGCCCCACAACACATTTCTTTAGTTTTACTAATATTCAATTCAATTCAGTTTTTTGGTATTTTTTTAGCGCTTTTAACAATGGACATTGTGACAAATCAGCTTTACAGAAATAAATGGATTCACAAAAAAAGATATATTGCAAATATGTGAATTTATCCCTATTATTAATATTAAGCTGCAAAGAACTCTCCTCTGTCCAAACTGTGATAAAATTAACAAAATTGAGGTAAGTATCTAATGACTGAATATCCTTTACACATCCCACCAGTGCCATATCATCTGCATATTTTATAAGCGTCAATTTATCGTTATCACAGGTCATTTCATTTGTATAAATAGAAAATAGAATTGGTGATAAAACACACCCCTGTAGAAGGCCAGTGTTTAAAACCACATTCTCTGACGTTTTGCCATTTACCAATACATGCTGTGGACGGTCCCGTAAAAAACTGTTAATCCATAAGATAAGGGTTTGGTGCACCTGCAACTCCTCCAGCTGCCTCAAAAGAATATTTATGTTCACAGTATTAAAAGCGGAAGAAAAATCCATAAATAAAATCCTAACACAACAATCTGCCGCATCCAAGTATTTTCCAACCTTATCCATCAGAGTGAGGGTGGCATCTTCAACTCCACGCCCAACTCTGTAAGCAAACTACAAAGGATCCAGTTTCCCAGTCAATTCTTGGGAGAGTTGTTGACAAACTACTCTCTCCATGCACTTACAAAGCACAGATGTTAAAGCCATTGGTCTGTAGTCTATAAGATCCTTAGCATGTGCCTTTTTTGGCAGTGGAATAATGGTATTCTCTTTCCAGGCCTGAGGTACAACATTACAATCAAATGACAACTGAAAAAGCTGTATTAACACTCCCTTCAGCTGTGTTCCACATTCTCTCAGCACCTTACCCTTTATTCCATCAGGCCCCGTTGTCTTTTGGGGTTTAACTCGTAATAAAACCTTTTCCACTGTCTTTTCGTCTATTATTATAGGGGGAAACACAGGATGCCCTGTTGGAGTCCATTTCTCATCAGAATTATTATTAAAACGAGCATAAAACTGATTCAATTCAGAAGCAAAACAGGCAGAATCAGGACACTGAATATTATTATGCTTCTGATTCCTCCCCATCATCCTGTTTAGGCCTTGCCAGGCCAACCGCACATTACCCATTTTAAACTTTTCCTCAACCTTCCGTTTATACTGCAGTTTAGCCTCCTTAGTTTTTTGCTTTAATTCTTTTTGCAAGAGTATAACACCATGTTTATCTCCATTTAAAAAAGCTATTTTTTTAAGATTCAAACAGTGTTTAAGATCCTTTGTAACCCAAGGTTTGTTATTAGGGTAAAATTTTACGTTTCACAGGAATAACACTGTGTACACAAAAATCCACATACCCAGATATGGAAGCATTTAACATATCAACATCATTTCCACAGTCCTTCAAAAATACATTCCAATCTGTACCTTCGAAACATCCTTTTAGTGTTTCAATGGAATCAAAGTCCCATACCTGAATAGACCTGGTTTGCACTTTCTCAGTCTTTAGTTTTTGGTTATACCGAGGCAAGAGAAGAACAGCATTATGATCAGATCGACCCAGAGGGGGACGTACCTTAGAGATGTAAGCACCAGGTATATTTCCATAGCACAGATCCAATGTTTTATCCAGTCTAGTGGCAGATGTGACATATTGCTCCAGATTCGGCAGAAATGTAGTAATGTCACATCGATTTAAATCTCCAAGCAGAAACACTGGCTGATCTCCAACTCTGTTTACAATGTTATTAAAAGTGTCCGCAATGCTTTCAGCAGCGAGCATGAAATCAGGTCCCGGAACATACACCAGTATCACTGTAATTTGGGTAAATTCTCGTGGAAGATAATGTGGACGAAAGGAAACCACCATGATTTCATAGTGTTTTGAACACTTGGTTTCCCTGAACGTAAAGTTCGTCGCCCATCTATTATTTACAGCCATGCAAAGCCCCCCACCAACAGTTTTCTGTGTTTTAAGAATATCTCGGTCAAACCGAATCAAGATGATGGCAGGAAAGGGCAGCCTACAGCCTCTTCTCCATAAACTTTTACGTATTCCTCCTCTCGATCCCCTTTTCCTCCGTTTCCCTTTAGAATTTTTCCAGCCGAGACCAACCAGAAGACATTGTGGGACATCTTTAAAAAACGCTGAATCCATAGATGGCAAAACAGCAAGGGAATGCAAGTCCAGCAAAAGTTCCCGCGAATAAACAAAGTTTTCCGTGGCTAATGAACATGCTTCAGTCGGCGTTGTCGGCATTGTCCACAAAGCCAACACTTGTTGTAAAACAAACACCAGAAGGCCCAGAATTGTCAAAAAATCAGCAATCATGTATAAAAGACAAAATTTAAAATAAAATAAAAACACATTAATATAAAACAATCAAACAAACATAGAGCCTGAGTCACGAGTCGCACGAGCAGCGTTGCGCCCCGGAAGAAAAATGTCTTTTTTTTTTTGTGTTGTGTGTATGAAAATGTTTTACTGATTATGTAGTTTAATCATTTCTGTTTGTTTTATAGTTCAATATGTGTATTTGGGGCTCTGCAATATAAATACTGTACTTTACACACACACACACACACACACACACACACACACAGTGTTTATACTGATTTTTCTTGTGAGGAATCTAATGACTGATTCTGATAAACATATGATCAAATCTGATCGTTCTGCTCTTTTCTCTTTTTATTTACAGATTTAAGCAGTTTTAATTCTGATCTGATCTGAGTCTCGCACACAGAGGATGATGAAGATAAACTCTTACAGAAAAAAGTGTTTGAAAAACATCATCATTTAGTGATAATCAGATGGTGTACAACATGTCAGCACTTCTGCTTCTCTAGTTGTTTGTAAAAATGCACCAGCTGAGATAAATAAACTTTAACTGAACACTAATCAATCTTTTCTTATTAACAGCAAAACAGAAACTGTTAATGCACTTATAATGTCATTTAATAGGTTTGTATATACAGTATGTTCATGTTTTTCCATTTACATGTAGCAGAAGGAAACATTTATGTTTAAAACACATTATAAATATCTTATAGTTTCAGTTCAATGCAGTAAATTTGGTCATTGCTCAAAGTTATACACTGTTTATACACTGAGTTAAAGTAATTTGTTTCCTACTGAAGTTGATAGAAAATTAAGATTAGAAAAGTTTAATTTAGTTGACTATGTACATAATTATGTTTTAAATTTATTAAATGGTGTGTTTATATATATTTTTATTTGTTTTTATTTTTTGGTGTGTGTTTGTGTGTGTGTTTGCACCTCAGTCTGTATCCATGCTGTAATATAGTGCTGTGTTTGACTTAACTTGAATGGTACGTCTCATTTTGGCCTGGAAAAAACATGCACACCTCCATGTTCATCTTTTGTTAGCAATAAGCTAGCCAGCTAACTCTGATGAGTGATGTATATTTACCTCCTCAACACAGCAAACTGTATAGTCAGTATTATAGAACATAATAACCCTCAAGGATTATTACAAAGAATCTACAAAGACTGTGTCATCATTAGCACAATGTTGAATAAATGCCTAAAATATAAAAAATATTAAAAAATATATATATAAAAAAAATACCTGCTAAAGATAGACTTTAAGCTAGCTAGCACAGTGCAGTCAAGTTTCTATGATACTATGTGTGTTTTTAGACTTGAAATATCAATTAGCATGGTAAGTATTAATTAGCAGTATTTAAAAAAAAAAAAACAGGCTTCTCCAACTCAAAATTTTCTAGTGACCTGTTGCACCTAAAATTTTTAGTTGGCTCAATTTAAGTTATGTAAAATATATATATTTTTTTGTTGTACTGATGAGCTCTTAATGTTCACTGAAATTGAAATAAAATATTGAGTCAATTAAAGGTTCTATTTTGACCAAATAGGGGTTCAATAGTTGGTCCAATATATTTTAAATTGGATAAGCTATTTTTGTTCAGTTTGCATAACTGCAAAGCCAATCACTTAAATTCACCAAAGTACAAATTTTCACCTTTATGTATTTGACAAAATACATTTTATACAATGCAAAATGTATGGTAAATTATTAAATTATTTTTAATAAGATCTGTAAGAGCATACAGTGTAGAACTGCACAAAAGTACTGCATACAACAGAACTGTGCAAAACAGAATACAAGAGAAACAATACATTGTAAAAGCTCAAGTGCAATTAGAAAATTCTGTATGTATATTTTACATACATTTATTTTACAGCATCCTGATTTGAACTGGAAGTTCTGTGTACAAAAGAACAATTTAAAACAGAATATGTGCATACTGTGCATGTTAAAGTAATACATATGTAAATGAAATATATCATTACTGCATTTTAGTACCAGACTATGCAATAATATCACCTAGAGCAAACTGGTTTGAACTGCAAAAAAGTGCATGAGAACTCTGATTTACAAAGCTTACTAATTTCATTTCACCATCTAAAGGTCTTACAGGTTCACTTCAAAATCAAATGCCTTTGCTTTAGATCAAAAGAAATTTGGTTCCTTACAGTACCGTTTAAAAGACATTAAAATAAAGGATTAATTAAATGATTTCTGTTCATTTAAATGAACAGATTTCTGAAACATCTTGTGCAAAAGTTCAACCATGTAAAACCAAATTCAACAATTCTAAGAAAAATTCAAGTCTCTCAAACATCTGGTGTGAAAGTTCAACCATGCTGTTCAGCAACTCTGCCAAAAAATTCAAATAATTGTCAAACATCTGTTTCCAACTGCAGTATTGCCAAAAATAATCACTGGCATGAAAATGTTTAAATTACAGCTGCAATAATTTGTTCTTTAGAGACTGCACTCTTGCAGTGCACTCACTTCCAAGGTTCACAAAGATTTTCTGGACGGCTTCAAAGGTGTACCTTAAGTCCTTGGGATACTCTATGTTAAGAGCATAAAGCAGACC
>CM040454.1:34567113-34578472 GCA_022758105.1 Pangasianodon gigas | reverse complement strand
ATAAAAATGTAAAAGAAGGGAAAGCATTAGCAGCAGTGGAACAGTGTTAGTGTATATTATCAGGAACACTTGTGTCTGTGGGGAACGATGTCACGGAGTGAAGTCACACAATGAAGCATTTTGATGCCATAGAGGTGTTTCTGCTTCTGTACCAGAAAATTTCTCTCTCACACACACACACACACACACACACACACACTGCACACTGTGTTCATACCAGGCTGAAGATTAATCTCCTACTACGAGTTTTTAAGTTTGCAGAAATGACAGAGAAGCTAAAAGGACATTGAGGGAAGCGGGAGAAAAAAATATTAGTTTGGATAAAACAAGTTTTGTGTGTAATTAGAGGTCATGTGACCAGAAAGACATTAGAAGAAAGATGTTACTAATGTGGTGGAGAAAAGATTGAACACAGTTAAGACCTGATTTTACTTTAATCTCCTCATTTTAATTTGTGTTAAAAAGTAAGAAGAAATGATGAGGGCAATATCTTTTTTTCATTGTTCACCACCTATTTTTTATGATGAATGTTTGTGTTGTATTAACTCTTATTCATGTCTTTCTCATGCGAGAGCGAGGCCAGAGAAGCTCAGATGAGAGAAGAGGCTCCGGTGGAGGAAAGCTTTCAGCCTCAAAAGGAGAAGATGGTGCTGGAGTTTATCAATAATCAATATATCGATGTTTTATGACATCCCTAATAACACATTGCCAATACACACACAAATATACTGTACATACTTACACACAACAACACACAGTCACGAACACATGATCATTCAAATGCTCTCCTACTTACATACACACACACACACAAACACTCTGCACTTATCAATAATAAATACTCTCCACACCCAAACACTTATTTGGTAACAGTGTAGGTGATTCTGTTACCGGCGCCAGCCCTAGGGGAAAGCTGGGCGGTATCAAGTGGCACACAGCAAGGTAGGCTGTGTAGCCTAAAGGTGTGTGGTGCTGTGGATAGACGTAGAGGAGACAATGTCAATCTGGCCACAGCTCGTTTAATTCTGAAGCTGCGCATGCGCTGTCTCTCTCTAGTCCCCACAGTAGCGCCAACAGCACCATCTACTTGTCAGAATGTGTATTGCACCCAAAATAACAGACACATCAGAAATACAAAAAAATAGAGGGCGTATCTGTTTTCAAATAAAACTTTAAATATAGCATTTTTCACCCTACTACACTCTCCCCTGCTTTAAAAGATGACTCCGGCATCTTACACTAAGTGTCTCAAATCAGGTCACACACAGTCTTTAAAGAGTCATGACTTGGTCTGAGAAGAATCTGAATAGTCACCTGAGTTTTTTTTTTTTTTTCACAATCTAATATGTCCATATGGGAGTAGGGTAATAGTACAGGTTGGGTTGAGTCGGGTAATAGGGCATAAGGACGCAAGCAAGCATCATGTTCGCTTCGGGTCTCCATGCCTCGTAAGATGGTTGTCCAAACTGATTGTAAGTGAACATTTCTCTTGGTTTAATTGTTCTGGTTGATCTGCGGACTGTTTCCTCATGTGCGTCAGACACATTATTGGGCAATTGTTCAGGTTCCTTATCATTCACATTGTCAATTACAGGTAAATCCACAGCTGGAATCGTGACAAGCGGCGCTGGCCTTGGTGCTGATTCAGGTTCGACAGCTGGGATTGACACATCCGGGTATTGTACTTCAACTTGTGTCGGTGCACTTTGTTCAGGCACTTGGGTTGGTTGAGTATTTTGTCTTTGAGGTTGGAATGCAGGTGATGCGGCTCTGAGGTCACAGTGTGATTGAGGTTGAGCTTTACCTTGAGACATCGGTACACGTTGCCAGTTATATGTGTACTCCTCCTCCTCATCTGACTGTTCAGACTTTGGCTCAGCAGTTTCCTGATTTTGTCTTTGTTCTTTTCTCTGTTTTTGTCTTGTCCGGTTTACGTTGACTTTGTTCGTTTTCCAGTGGTAAATCACTGACTGGTAGTAGAAGATTTCTGTGTAAAACTCTGAGATTGCGGTCTCCTGTCTCAGCTTGAACTTTGTATACAGGACTGTCTCTCATCTTTTCAACAACTCTGTGAATACACTGTTCCCAATAAGCTCTTAGTTTTCCTCCTCGTTCTGAGAGATTCCTGACTAGTATGCGGTCTCCAGGTTGTAAAGGGATGCCTTTTAAGTGTTGATCATAGTACTTTTTCCCTTTGGCTGAGCTTTTCTGGCTGTTTTCTGAGGCGATTTTATACGCTTCTTGCATACGAGTTGCCCATTTTTCAGCATACTCTTGTTTTGTTTTGCAGTCACTTTCAGTTTTGATGTCAAAAAGCAAGTCTATTGGTAATCTAGGCATTCTACCATACAAAAGAAAGAACGGTGAGTAGCCTGTCGCTTCATGTCTTGTACAATTGTACGCATGGAGAATGTGAGGCAAATGATCTTTCCACTGTGCTTTCTTTTCTTCCTGCAGGGTACGTAACATTTGAAGGAGAGTTCTGTTTAGACGCTCAACAGGATTCCCCTGAGGATGGTAAGGGGTAGTTCGAGAGTGGGCTATTCCCGCGAGTTGTTGGAGTGTTTGGAATAGGCTATTTTCGAACTCCCGACCCTGATCATGGTGGAGTTTTTCAGGGTACCCAAACCTTGGGATGAAGTCATAGAATATTTTCTCAGCTGCCGTTTTGCCTGACTTATTTTTAGTTGGATAAGCTTGCGCAAAACGCGTGAAGTGATCTACCAGGACTAGTATATACTCGTACCCGCCTTTACTTGGTTCAAGATGAAGGTAATCTACTGATACAAGTTCAAATGGGGCACTTGTGGTAATCGAACCCATTGGAGCTTTATCTGGGACACATGGACGTTTTTGTTTGAGACAAGTGCATTGGCGAATGACATAATCTTCTATGTCGCGCTGCATGAATGGCCAATAAAAGCGTTCTCTAGCTAAGTGAATGACCTTGTCTGCGCCTACATGCCCCATATCATCATGCAAATGTTTCAAAACAGTCTGTTTCAGTTTGTCTGGTAGAACTTATTGTTTCCTTTCTCCAGTAAACCTGTATAGCAGTCCTTTTTCAAGTTTTAGTCTGTTCCACTCATGTACTAGTCTCCTTGTTTCACGTGTCAGTGATCTCTTGTCCTTTTCATTTGGATTCCACCCTCTTTTCTTCAACTGTATTACTTCACAGATTGACTTGTCCTCTTTTTGTGCAATTCTGAGATCTTCAGGTGAGATTACGGGAGTACCTTCAGGGTTTGTGTCATTGGCATTTGAGTTTAACTGTAAAGCGGCAACCCATGGCACTTCACTGTCTCTCATTGCTTTGTCACCTTGCCAAATAGCAGAAATAATTTCAGGTGGCATTGTCTCTGTGTACTCTGGCAAGTGATCAGGCAGTTTAACTGGATATCTGGATAGTGTGTCAGCATCGGTATTTGATTTGCCAGGGCGATACTTGATGGTGAAGTGAAAATCTGCTAACTCACCCACCCAGCGATGCCCTACTGCGTTTAACTTGGCTGTGCTCAAAACATATGTGAGGGGAATATTATCTGTAAATACAGTAAAAGTTGGAGCATAATAAAGATAATCCCTGAACTTGTCACAGATCGCCCACTTGAGCGCGAGGAACTCAAGTTTGCCGGAATGAAGGTGATAGTTTTTTTCAGCAGGCGTGAGTGTCCTGGACCCATATGCGATGACACAGAGTTTGTTGTTCTGTTGCTGATAAAGTACAGCCCCCAGTCCTTCATTGGAAGCGTCTGTATGGAGGACGAAGGGTAGGTCAAAGTCTGGGTATGCTAAGATAGGTGGACTGGTTAACATGTCTACTAAACGTGACAACTGCACAGTGTTCTTGTGTCCAGTTAACAGGCATTTTGGATGGAAGCTGACCATTAGTGTTTTTCTTGGACCTGTTAGGTTGGCATTTAGTGGGCCTATGTTGCACCTCACTGGGACCCTCAACAAGTTTAAATAAAGGTCTTGCTAACCTTGAAAAGTCCTGAATAAATGTCCGATAGTAACCCAAGAAGCCAAGGAGAGCTCTAACTTCTCCAACATTTTTGGGTCTCTATCTCTGAGCTGGTTAACTGCTTCTAGGTCTTTAGGGTCTATCTGGACACCTTCACTAGTGACAAGACGGCCTACATATCGGATTTGACGTTTAAAAAGTTCACACTTGTTAGGGCGTAACTTAACACCATGTTCTCTGAGTCTGTGTAGAACACGTCTTACGTCATTTACATGGTCAGTGAAAGTCTTAGAATAACATAACACGTCATCTAAGTAGGGAGAACAACACTCATCTCTTAAACCTTTAAAAACACCTTCCATGCATCTTTGAAAGGCTGCTGGGGCGTTGGTAAGGCCAAATGGGAGGCGGTTCCACTCATATAACCCCCAAGGTGTGCTAAAAGCAGTGAGGTGTTTAGAGTCCTCTTCTACAAAGCCTTGGTGGTAGGCACTACCTTGGTCTAGTATTGAAAACCATGAGTAGCCCCCCAAGTTATCCAGCAGGTCTTGAATGCGTGGGAGTGGGTGGCGATCAGGGATAGTCTTGCGATTTAACCCCTGAAAATCAACACATAACCTTAATGACATGTCCTTTTTTCTCACGCAGACCACTGGTGAGGAATAGGGAGAAGTGGATTTCCTAATCCAGCCATGGTCAAGCAGGTTTTGAACATAGTTTTTCACTTCTCTGTACAACGGCTTTGGGATGGAGTTGTAGGATGTCTGGACTGGCACATTGTCTGTAAGATTGATTTTGAGTTGTAGACTCGGAATGCAGCCAATGTCTGAGTCACTTTTTGAGAAAACATCTGACTCCTCAAACAGCATATCCTTTACAGTCTTTTGTTCTTTCTCATTCAGATGTGACAATTCAACAGGTGGATGCCATTTTTCACTTTTCACATTAGTGTCCTTTGTTTGGCATTTGTCGCTGGTCTTCTGCACCGAACTGAGATTTGCAGAACATGTGTTAGCTTTGGTTTGATGGTCTGAGTTTAGATTATCTGAAACACTGTTAACAGGTTTTACTTCTGTAACTTCTTCTAATATTCCCAAAACAGTTCTCTTAGGAAGATAGATGGCATGTTTAGTGATGTTCTGAACAGGGATTTTCACAGTTTTTGTTAAACCACTAGGAACATCTACTAATGCAGGGAACAGCTCTAGACCATCTGGACAGTTGTCTGGTACAGTGGGCTGAAATAACATTGCACCTCCTGCTGGCCACTCCCTGACCCTACACCTAATTTTGCAGATCTGACTGGCAGGTAACATTACACCCTTTTTGCCAGTTTTGACTGCGCATTCGATGCAGTTATCAGTTGGGGTGGAAACTTCAAGTGCAGACACTAAAGCCTCAACTGTACTTGCATTAACACTTAAAGCCTCTTTGAGTAAATCTGTGATATTAGTGCCTGTCTCTTTGTGAGCTTTAATCACTTCAGCAATAACATTACTGCCTAAAATGGGATGGTTAAGACAGTTCTGTGTGATTATAACTGGTACTTGTATAGTTACATGTCCGTGGTTATTGCTTTTGATCTCAAGTGTCATATCTGCCCAACCCTCAAAGGGAACATTACTACCATTTGCAGCAGAGATTTCAAAAGGTTGGTCTGGAAAGAGGGATGTGAGTGGTTGGATGGGAACTGTGGGTAATGTCTCTTGCATCCATGTTTTTCCAACCATTGTCACTTGAGAACCTGAATCAAGTAGCATCTGGATTGGAGCACCATTAAGAGCACATGACACCATACATCTTTTACCAATGAGTTGAGCAAGTCTTTTCTTTGGTGGTAGTGATGAGCGAGTTGGCTGTGACGTTGGACTTGGGTTGTTGGAGGCTGGGGGCTCTTGGGCTATCTCTGGTCACTTTGGTCACTGGCTGCCCCTCTCCTGTGACCGTGTTGCGTTTCCCGACACTTTGCGCTGAAGACAGCCTATGGCCCTGTGTCCTGTTTGACCACACACAAAACAATGATGACATGGGGTAATGTTTTGTTGTACACACAATTTGCATCTGCCCCGTGTTTCACCTCGCACCTGTGGGTTGTGTCTCTGAGGGCTAGAGTCAACAGATTTGGGGTTTTCAGGTGGTCTAGTCATTTGGGCTAGATATTTAGTTAGTGAGGACACTTGTGCGGTTAGTTCGCTAATAGCATCCTGTTGGGTCTGTCGCTCTTTGTCAACTTTATTGTCTTTAGTCTTATCATCACTGTCAAATGTAGCAACAGTCACTGTCTTAGTCTTAACAGTTGTAACAAATCGTTTCTGTCTTTCTGCCTCTTCACTTGTGGACTTGGTGATTTGTTCTAATAAGAGGTCATCACTAACTTGCATATCATTAAGGAAGGGTTTTAAGTCACGTCTGACATAGTAATTTTTCTCATTTAACCCCTGATAGAGAGTATGGAGAAAGGTACCTCGTACAAGTTTAACATCATAAGTAAAACCAGTACCAGTTTGTTGTGACTCAAAAAGAACACGTTGTTTCAAACCCACTCGATACAAAAACTGTTGTGGGCTCTCTTTGTCTAACTGTTTAGCATTACTTAACTCTTGAAAAAGCTCTGTACTATTTTTGTCACGAATGTGAGAGCGAAGAAACTTCTTAAGCTCATCAACATTTAAATCACTTTTGTTGAGTAACATATCTCTAAATGCACCAGGTTTTGTGATTTTAAGCACACTTCTGATAACCTCGGATTCAGAAAAACCCTCATGTAAACCTTCATCAATTTGCTTACAAAGGTTACCATAAGAAACATCTGAACCAGTATCTGAAATCTGTCCACCATGGAGCTTAAACTCTCTGCGTGGGAGCAGACTTGCAACATCACTGATACTCAATACCTGGTTTCGTAAACTGGATGATGGGCTAGCCCCACTCAAAGGAGGGCCAACATTTCTGCTGGTTTGGCCTGGATGGGCGGGACTCCTTGGTGGTGTGTCAACGTCCCCGTTTTCTCCAAGAGAGTAGTTGTGGGGTAAGGGGCGAAGTTCGTTGCGCTGAGGTGATGCAGGTGTGGCGGTTTCTCCTGGGTAGGTGTTGGGCTGAGCACGTGCTGGAGCCGGAGTGATGGTCTGGTCCTCCCTCTGGCCGACAGCAGGACCCTCGCCTCCAGAACCCGTCGCAGCTGTAGGTCTCAGTAGGTCAGTGATCAAGTCATTTATGAGGAGCAGTCGTGCCATGCCTTCATCCTCTAGTGACTTGAGTTTGCCACCCCTCAGGTAGTCAATGATGAGTTCATACAAGTCAGTGTCTCCTAGCTCATCAATGTTGGCTGGAATACTGCCATCATCTATGCTGCTGACGATGGCTTGTAGCTGGCTTGTGTTCAGACTGGAAAGTCGTCTCTGAATCTGGACGATTAGCGCCCGCCGAGGTGCTTTGGTTGCCATGACGTTTTGATAGTGGTGGACACTCTCTGGATGACACACGTAGTAGGAGCCCTCCCTGAAGTTCCGCACATCAAACGGTACAGGTGCACTCTTCACCAGGCGGTTGCTTTCTTTGTATCTCGGACGAGCCCCCAATTGTTACCGGCGCCAGCCCTAGAGGAAAGCTGGGCGGTATCAAGTGGCACACAGCAAGGTAGGCTGTGTAGCCTAAAGGTGTGTGGTGCTGTGGATAGACGTAGAGGAGACAATGTCAATCTGGCCACAGCTCGTTTAATTCTGACAATCATTCAATTATTCACTTTACATTCAATTCAATTGCTCATTCTCTCAAAAACCATATAAATAATAAAACAATAAATGATGATAAATAAACAATAAAATAATCCATAAAGTGCAAATAAATACATGTAGTTACACACAAAACAATAAACATACATTTACACATCATTACAATCACATCACTACAGTGCATCAGTCACACTCTTTCTTACTAACTCCTTCTCCGTATCTCTCCTATGTCTCTCTCTCTCTCTCTCACATACACACACAAGCGGGTCGGCCACATCAAAGAAAATGCGCCTGCGTATGGCGGGAAAACTGACTCGGCTATAAACTATAAACTACAAGAAAAATACAAATGGTAGTTGTCTTACACTAGAGTTTGGACTATCGGTTCTCAAAACAGTATAAAATTACTTTATGTTACAAAGGACCTGAGTGAATTACCTTACTTAAATATTGCTTGACTACTTATCACCAAATAGTGAACAGGGCAGACGTTAGAAACAGGACTACATGGAAAAGTACAAAAATACATTACTAACCTTGACTAAACTCTCTGAAACTTTCACAATTGTTTTAAAACCTTTGTACAATTAACCAAAATGCATTTTTAACCAAGTTTGAGTTAATAAAAGAACTTTTAAATTGTACCTGTGGATAGACGTAGGGGAGACAATGTGAATCTGGCCACTGCTCGTTTAATTCTGAAGCTGCGCATGCGCTGTCTCTCTGTAGTCCCCACAGTAGCGCCAACAGCACCATCTACTTGTCAGAATGTGTATTGCACCCAAAATAACAGACACATTAGAAATACAAAAAAATAGAGGGGGTATCTGTTTTCAAATAAAACTTTAAATATAGCGTTTTTCACCCTACTACAATTCCACTTACAGAAATAAAGAAATGAAGTCTTCATGTTCTGCCTCCTATATGGACTCAGAGCCATTTACTGTTCATTGTGTAAAATGTTAAAAGAAAGCAGATTATTTATGGGTCATTAGTGATGTATACAACCTACAACCTTTGTGGGAAATAAGTTCACCGTGTTTGTTGTTGCCATGATGCCTCACACTGTACATTGTTTTTGTTGGAGCAAAGCCTGTAGGTTTATTCATAGCAATGAGTTTAAATGCTGCTAATTAATACTTACCATGATTGATATTTCAAGTCTAAAAACACACACAGTATCATAGAAACTTGACTGCACTGTGCTAGCTAGCTTAAAGTCTATATCTAGCAGGTATTTTTTATATTTTATATTTTTAATTTTTTTTTTATATTTAAGGCATTTATTCAACATTATGCTAATGATGACACATTCTTTGTAGATTCTTTGTAATAATCCTTGAGGGTTATTATGTTCTATAATACTGACTATACAGTTTGCTGTGTTGAGGAGGTAAATATACATCACTCATCAGAGTTAGCTGGCTAGCTTATTGCTAACAAAAGATGAACATGGAGGTGTGCATGTTTTTTCCAGGTCAAAATCACACTTACCATTCAAGTTAAGTCAAATACAGCACTATATTACAGCATGGATACAGACTGAGGTGCAAACACACACACACACACACACACAAATAAAAACAATTACAAATATATATATGAACACACGATTTAATAAATTGAAACATAATTATGTACATAGTCAACTAAATTAAACTTTTCTAATCTTAATTTTCTAACAACTTCAGTAGGAAACAAATGACTTTAACTCAGTGTATAAACAGTGTATAACTTTGAGCAATGACCAAATTACTGCAATGAACTGATACTATAAGATATTTATAATGTGTTTTAAACATAAATGTTACCTTCTGCTACATGTAAATGGAAACACATGAACATACTGTATATACAAAACTATTAAATGACATTATAAGTGCATTAACAGTTTTTGTTTTTCTGTTAATAAGAAAATATTCATTACTGTACAGTTAAACTTTATTTATCTCAGCTGGTGGATTTTTACAAACGACTAGAGAAGCAGAAGTGCTGACATGTTGTACACCATCTGATTATCACTAAATGATCATGTTTTTCAAACACTTTGTACTGTAAGAGTTTATCCTCCTCATCCCCTGTGTGTGAGACTCAGATCAGATCAGAATTAAAGCGGCTTAAATCTGTAAAGAAAGAGGAAAAAGAACGATCAGATTTGATCATATGTTTATCAGAATCAGTCATCAGATTCCTCACAAGAAAAATCAGTGCAAACACTGTGTGTGTGTGTGTGTGTGTGTGTGTGTGTGTGTGTAAAGTACAGGATTTATATTGCAGAGCCCCAAATACACATATTAAACTATGAAACAAACAGAAATGTTTAAACTACATAATCAGTAAAACATTTTCATACACACAACGCACAAAAAGACAGATTCAGGAATACAAAATACAAAACCATAAATACCACAAATGATGTAAAAACTGGGGGGCTGGATCATTGTTTCTGGGAGAAACACACTGTTGCCTGATAAAGACACCAGGGGGCGCCCTCATCAGCTCCCTGAACAACCTCAACTGGAGTATTCCTACAGTCACTACTCACAGCTTGTGATGACCGGTGAGGATAGAGACATAGATTGTAAGCAGAGAGATGAGAGGTGAGGATAGAGACATAGATCGTAAGCAGAGAGATGAGAGGTGAGGATAGAGACGTAGACTGTAAGCAGAGAGATGAGA
Source organism: Pangasianodon gigas (assembly GCA_022758105.1). NCBI lineage: Eukaryota > Metazoa > Chordata > Actinopteri > Siluriformes > Pangasiidae > Pangasianodon > Pangasianodon gigas. The sequence goes on along the minus strand of CM040454.1, from coordinate 34,568,098 downwards.
GGTGAGGATAGAGACGTAGATTGTGAGCAGAGAGATGAGAGGTGAGGATAGAGACGTAGATTGTGAGCAGAGAGATGAGAGGTGAGGATAGAGATGTAGATTGTAAGCAGAGAGATGAGAGGTGAGGATAGAGACGTAGTAAGCAAAGAGTTTTGTCCACATACTGAGCTCCCACAGACCAGTACAGTGACTGTAACACTGGTGTTAATCTAATCATCGTTTGTCAATCTAACACTGTTTTTCATAATTGATGAATAAAATCCCAAAATACTTAATCTTCTTCACCAGGGGCAAGCTCTCTCCCACTCTTTTCCCAGTGAGAAGCATCTCACTCTTTTCCGAGAGAGAACCCAAATGCAGAACAGTGTTTTTATTTCTTATTACTGTACAAACACATTAAGATACAGAATCTCCTCTGAAGTGTATAAAGAGACGTTACTCCAACAAATCACTGTTACTGTGTGTGTGTGTGTGTGTGTGTGTGTTTCAGTCAGTAACTCAGTGTAGTGTCTCCAGTTTACAGTGTGGATCCTTCAGTAGATCAGAGAGCAGCTTCACTCCTGATTCTCCTGGTTTATTGTTGTTGAGATTCAGTTCTCTCAGGTGTGATGAGGTGTTTGACTTCAGAGCTGAAACCAGAGCAGCACAACCTTCACCTGTAATACTGCAGTATTCCAGCCTGTAGAGAGATCAACATTTATAGATCAACACACACACACACACAAAGTGCTTCACAGCCCATGAAGTGTGTGTATGAAAGCCAGAAGTAAATCCAGATTGTTACATGTCTATTTCACTGTTTGTTATTTTTGAATCTGGAAAACTATAGCAGTTATTGCTGCTCTATTAAAATTGTGCTCCAGGACAGACAACATTTTATTAATCTAAAACAGCCATATGACACAAATGCAGGATCCACAGTGTGAAAGTGATGATCTGACCTCAGTGTCTCCAGTGTACAGTGTGGATTCTCCAGTCCAGCAGA
>CM040454.1:34554753-34567013 GCA_022758105.1 Pangasianodon gigas | reverse complement strand
ATATTGTAACTCAGGTCCAGTTCTCTCAGACTGGAGGAGTTTGAGCTGAGAACTGAGGACAGAGCTCTACAGCTTTCCTCTGTGAGATTACACCCACACAGCCTGGGAGAGAAATGATGATATATCAGAACACTGACATCTCAAACACAAACATACAATGAGGAAATGTATAAAAAGTGCTGTAATATCTACATGGTAAACCATAAATGTATAAAAATACCACTGATTAAACTCTGAGAATGTGCACTTTAACCACATGTGAATTGTTGGAGTCCAAATTTAAAACTGTGGCATACAGAGGCAAATAAACAATAAATCCTATATGCTACACTGGCATGTGCGTGTATGTAGACTTCTCTAGAAAAGATAAAGATGGCAGTCCATTATTCTGTTATTCACTATTCATCATCATTATTCATCACTATTTCAGTTTTTTTCTTGTGACTAATATAAGCCGTTTTGTCAGTGACATGTCCACAGTATGAGATTTATAAGCATTTGGTAAGCATTTTGTAACAACAGTTACGTTGCGAACCTGTTTAGCTTTATGTTTGGAACTTTTGTCTCTGTGTGAGTTTTCTCTTTGGTTGTGTTTTTTGGTCTGTTTTGCACGCCCTCTCTATGTGGCCTTGTCTGTCACATCTTGTGGGATGACTGATGGCATCATGGGATGATTTGCCACATCGACACCATTTCTGGCTTTTTGCAGTAAGACATTTTGTGAGTTTCACATTCTAAACTCTTTATCTGTAACTCTGACGCATCCTTTCCTGCTGTCTCCATTGATATTGCAGTGGTCAGTGACCATTCAAGGGTTAGGTCTCTTTCTGACAGTAGCCTCTTTTGAGTGCTTTGATTATGCATGCCACATACAAGCCTGTCTCTTACTGCATCAGAAAGTCCATCTCCAAAGGCACAGTATTGGGAAAGTTTATGCAATTCTGCAGTGTATTTGGAAATGCCTTCATGCTTTGACTCGTTCCATTTGTGGAATCTAAATCTCTCAGCTAATCCTAGCGGTTTTGGACTCAAGTGATTTTGTAAAATGTCAACAATTTCGTCAAACATCTTGCTTGCTCAGGGGGAACTATACTGCATAGAAGACTGTATGTTTTAGCAACCATTAAACTGAGAAGTGTAGAGACTTTCTTTTTCTCCTCCACGCTGCTGGCATCGCAGTACAGTTCAACCCTCTCAGTATATGATTCCCAGGCCTCATTTCCTCAAATTTACCAATTTTCCCAACTAAGGCCTTCGTCACATTCACTTGCTACTTGAATGTCTCTCACGGTGTAATGTACACTGTTACTCTCACATCTCTTTTGCAAGCTAGTATCAGTGACTGCCTTCTCTATACTGGTCCGCTCTTTCCTCTCGCTGACACTCTGCTTTCCTCTGAATGTTTCTGTGCTAGAATTAGAGTTTTATGTAGTGAACACAGACAAGCGGAGTGACACACACAGTGAAATGTACCTGTGTTGTTATATTAAATATCAGTGCTCTTGGATCACCGCTTATCCAATCAAATTAGTGGATCAGAACTAACTGTTGCATAATAATAGTGAAATAAATAGTAGCAGGCACAAAAGGAAGAAAATAATAATAATGTAAAACATTTTATAAACAGTGTAAAAATGCAATGAACTTCAAGAATTAAAATAATATAAAAGTAATGTAAAAGTAACATGCCAGTGAAAGTAAGAAAATAATAAAAGTGAGTTAAAAGCTGGTAAAAGTGGGAAAATGTTTTAGCTGGTTTTAAAATCAAAGATAGAAGGAGTCTGATGAATGTTTACTGTTAACGTGCTCCAGATATTTGGTGCATAAAAACAAAAAGCTGATTCACCCACTAGATGATAGTAACACACAATTTTTCACAGAGTTTATCAGGGGTTCAGAGATGTATGAAGGCGCTATAGCATTAAGAGATTTAAAATCTAGTACAAAAATGTTATAGTCAATGGTAAAGAAAGTAGTCAGGCAGTGGAGTGATGAGTAATCTCACTGCTCCATTTTGCACAAGTTGTAGTTTGTTTACTGTAGCAGTAGGACGTCCTGTGAGAAATGCATTACAATATTCAAGGTGAGAAATAAACTAATCATGGATCAATTTCTTGGCATCTTGTAACTGGACATAAAGTCTGAGCCGTGCTATATTCCATAAATTATAGAATGCAGTTTTAGTAATGTTATTAATTTGTGGTTTAAAAGTCCGGAATTACACCAAGATTTCCAACTTCACTTCAAGCATTTCTGTCTTGTCCTCATTTAGTTTTGAAAATTCATGATTAGTTTAGCCAACAACGCTGAACAAACAGGTTACAAACTCATCAGCATTAGTTATATCTGGCCTTACAGATATGTATAACTGTGTATCATCTGCATAGCTATGCAAACTGACTCCATGCTTCTTAATAATCTGACCTAGCAGCAACATATACTAGGTCTATAAAAGTGGAACATAAGAATATAAAATATAAAAATAAAGAATAGAAAAGCTAGGCCAATACAGATCCTCGTTGGTACAACACAGAGAATATCATGCTTATCTGATGTTCATCTAGAATAACAAATTATTGTCTTCCAGTTAAATATGTAGAAAACCAGTTTAAGACAGTCCCAGAAAGACCAACTATTCTCAAGCTGTTCAAGAAGTGTGATGTGATCTATAGTGTAAATGCAGCAGTAAAATCTAAAAGCACTAAAAGCACAAGCACCAAAACACCATTTGCTTCAGCATTTAATCTCAGATCATTTACTACTTTAATAAAATGCTATTTCAGTACTATGATCTGATCTGAAGCAGGAGGTGAAACATTGCTAGTGTTATGGAGGCAGACGGATGCAAGTGCAAGTGGCTTTTATTAAATACAAATAGGGGAACTAAACCCAAGGGCTAATCATTACTTCACACACTGAACAAGGAAGAGGTCAGGTGATCAGGTAGACAGTGTAAAAGGGTAAACAATACACAAAGCAGAGGTCTAAACAGCAAGATAAAATATAGCTGCAAGCAGCGATGGCGGTCCCAAGCCATTAGTGCAAACGCCACCCCGGTGGCATCAGGAAAACTGTGCCCAGCGGGCACATGCATTTACAGTAACCCTCTGGCAGTCTGGTTTTAAGGGATACAGCACTTAAAGGGTTAATCCAAACCATCAAGACTGTGAAACACACACACAGAACAATATATAAAACTTTAGTAACACTTTACAATAAGGCTTCAGTTATTAACATTAACTATATTAATTAACATGTACAATAATTATATAGCATTTATTAATGTTAGTTAATAGTCAAAACTTAAACATTATTAAAATTTAAAGTTTTGTCTGTTAACATTAGTTAATGCACTGTGAATTAACATGAACATTTTGATTAACTAACATCAACTGCTGTGAAAATATATTGTTCATTGTTAGTTCATGTTAGTTAATGCATTAGTAACACTTTATAATAACTCACACTATGAGTCATTAGTTAAACATTAGTAAATAGTCAATTCATCCTTTATAAAGCATTGTTCCAACATTAATAGGCATTAGTAAGCAGTTTATAAATACAGCTTTAAATGTTTTGTCCGTGAGCATATCTATAATGTTTAATAATTTTATTTTCATACTTTATTAACGATCAATTTATCATTTCTAAATTATTACGTTATTTACAAACCAGTTATTTAGGAGTTGTCAGTGGTTCATAAGATCATTAAGAAAGTGTAAGTAAATGATTAATAAACTATTTAAAATGTACATATATAAATCTTATTATTTAGACACATGATAATAGTTGCTCAGTGTGTTAATAACTGCTTTATTAACACATATTCCTGCTGTAATTCATGATTAAATCAGGTTGTTATAAAACATTTAGTAGTTGCCAGCCATCTATTTTTGTGAGCTCATCTAAAGTGAGGACTATTTATACCTTGAAAAAGCATTTACAAAGGAAATTTAAAGGATCATTTATCTTCCAAACAGAAAAGTTAAACACAACACAGATGGATACAGAACACAGAAATATTTTTTCAAGATGCAAAAAATGAAACTGTACAGCTGTACACTTAATAAAAAATGAAAAATAAACCTCTGCAATTTCATAGAAAAAAAATGAAGTGTACAAATGAATAAAATAAATATTTCTGAGTTCTGTATCCCTCTGTGTTGTGTTTATTTATTTATTTATTTATTTGTTTGTTAGAAGGATAACTGAGCCTTTAATCTCCTTTGTAACAGATGTGCTTATAAATCAAGAGCAAGGCGTTTATAGCTGTATTTATAAACTGCTTACTAATGACTATTAATGTTGGGACAAGGCTTTATAAAGGATGAACTGACCATTTACTCATGCTTACCTAATGATTCATAGAGTGCAGTTATTATAAAGTGTTACCCTTCATCTGTGAGTGTTACATCCATGAGATTATGGAAACTCAGATGAATGTCATGTCACAGGATGTCACAGGTTAGTTTCAAATGAGTCTGAAATTATTATTTGCAGCACAAAAATTTATAAGTCCACGTGTATGCATCTTTTGATCTTTTTATGTCGTAATTAACATAATTATTAGCCTAATTATATAAAATTATGTTGTCAGTGCCCTACAAATTAACTGGTTCTAGGATTTTTTTGTCTCTAAAACTGACAGAAAAGGATAAGGCCCAAGACATTTCTTAAGCTTAAGTAATGAGAGAAAAAAAACAACAACAACAAAATTGATGATTATTTGATTATGTTTAAAAGTCTCTCTCTCTCTCTCTCTCTCTGTCACTCACTCACACACACTCAACACACACACTCAACACACACACTCACCCCCACACTCAACACACACACTCACCCCCTCACTCACCCCCACACTCAACACACACACACTCAACACACACACTCACCCAGTCCCCCCTCCCCCCTTCCTCACACAGAGGCAGAGTGGCAGAGTGAAATCAGATGTCTGATAGTTTTTAATTTTCTGTTATCCATAGAGCGTTGTAAAGTCGTGAAACTATGCATATTTCCTCAGAATGACTTGTTCTCTGTATATAAAAAAGTTTTGAAGTGTTTGGAAGCTGCACTTTTAAAAATATAAGAAAATTACAACTATGTTTTTTACTGTTACTTTAATAAATCGCCACTGCAATACCGTTCAAGATATCCAATATCCGTTCGCAATTTAGCATCTTCAGTATATTGGCATCATGCAGACAAAGTTTGGTGTGTATAGTATCATTCTCCTCTGAGGAGTATGCATTAATTCACAGCCTGATTTTTCCAAAAATCCACATTCAAAGCAAAATAGCTGACTTCCTGTTGGTCGTAGCTGATGACTGTAATTAGAAAGTTGTCCGTCTTGATGAGAACAATGTACGTACTGAGTTTGGTGTCTGTAACTAAAACTAACCCCTCAAGTTTTGTCAAAAGGTGGCGCTATAGAGTGCCTCTTCCACGCCCTTTTATGAGCTTTTGCCATTGACTAACTATCATTAATTCTGAAGTGTGTGTTAAGTTTCAATAAATTCTAGGCATGGTAAGGACCTTAAAAACACCAGAAAAGAATATTAAAGTTTGACGTTGCCATGGCAACACTATTTTAGTTATCAATAATCCCTTCACCGTTTTACATTGGTCGTATTTTTACATTATTCTGACGAAGTTTGAAGCAAATCGGGTAAATATAAGAGGGTGCATTCAAAGCGTTTAAAAAGTAACACACTTCCTGCTGCCAGTTGGTGGCACTATAACTTTGACTCCTAATAGTTGTGATCAGACTCCTTGAACGAATAAACTGCTGAAGTTTGAGCAAAATCAGACAAAGTATGTAAAAGTTTTTAGACACTTCCTGTTTCTCATTTCTCACCATAATTTCAACGCCTCGCCACGGCCAAACTGTTGGAGATATCAAAAATCCCCTATGGATTTTTCATCCCCAATGTCTTGAGAACATGTTGACCAATTTTGGTGGCAATCGGGTAAAAAACCTAGGACGAGTATATCAAATTCCAGAGCATGGGTTTTTCACAAAACCTAAAATAGCCAACTTCCTGTTGGGCGGAGCTTATGACATGCAGTGTGAAAGTTGTTTGGCTCGATGAGATCTATATGTGTACCGAGTTTCATATGTATACATGCAAGTATGTATGATATATGGCCCTCTGTATTCCAGGGGGCGCTGTAGAGCCCCTTTGCCACGCCCGTGTACAAGTCTCTGCCCGGCCCTAATGGCCGCAGATTCCAAGGTGTGTGCAAATTTTCAAGAGCTTTTGAGCACGGTAAGGGCCCTAAAACCCCCAAAAACCTTGACAAAAAATAAGAAGAATAATTAGAATAATCCTAAGGAAAACAATATGGACCTTCGCCCCGTTGGGCTTGGGCCCTAAATACCACAAATGATGTAAAAATTGGGGGCTGGATCATTGTTTCTGGGAGAAACACACTGTTGCCTGATAAAGCCACCAGGGGGCGCCCTCATCAGCTGCCTGAACAACCTCAACTGGAGTATTCCTACAGTCACTACTCACAGCTTGTGATGATCGGAGAGGATAGAGACATAGATTGTAAGCAGAGAGATGAGAGGTGAGGATAGAGACGTAGATTGTAAGCAGAGAGATGAGAGGTGAGGATAGAGACGTAGACTGTAAGCAGAGAGATGAGAGGTGAGGATAGAGACGTAGATCGTGAGCAGAGAGATGAGAGGTGAGGATAGAGATGTAGATTGTAAGCAGAGAGATGAGAGGTGAGGATAGAGACGTAGATCGTAAGCAGAGAGATGAGAGGTGAGGATAGAGATGTAGATTGTAAGCAGAGAGATGAGAGGTGAGGATAGAGACGTAGTAAGCAGAGAGATGAGAGGTGAGGATAGAGACGTAGATTGTAAGCAGAGAGATGAGAGGTGATGATAGAGACGTACATTGTAAGCAGAGAGATGAGAGGTGAGGATAGAGACGTAGTAAGCAGAGAGTTTTGTCCACATACTGAGCTCCTGCTTCACTCCCACAGACCAGTACAGTGACTGTAACACTGGGGTTAATCTAATCACGGTTTGTCAATCTAACACTTTTTTTCATCACTCATGAATGAAATCCCAAAATACTTAATCTCCTTCACCAGGGGCAAGCTCTCTCCCACTCTTTTCCCGGTGAGAAGCATCCCACTCTTTTCCGAGAGAGAACCCAAATGCAGAACAGTGTTTTTATGTCTTATTACTGTACAAACACATTAAGATACAGAATCTCCTCTGAAATATATAAAGAGACGTTAAACCAACAAATCACTGTTACTGTGTGTTTGTGTGTGTGTGTGTCTGTGTGTGTGTGTGTTTCAGTCAGTAACTCACTGTAGTGTCTCCAGTTTACAGTGTGGATCCTTCAGTAGATCAGAGAGCAGCTTCACTCCTGATTCTCCTGGTTTATTGTAGTTCAGATTCAGTTCTCTCAGGTGTGATGAGGTGTTTGACTTCAGAGCTGAAACCAGAGCAGCACAACCTTCACCTGTAATACTGCACCATTCCAGCCTGTAGAGAGATCAACATTTATAGATCAACCCACACACACACACACACAATGCTTCACAGCCCATGAAGTGTGTGTATGAAAGCCAGAAGTAAATCCAGATTGTTACATGTCTATTTCACTGTTTGTTATTTTTGAATCTGGAAAACTATAGCAGTTATTGCTGCTCTATTAAAATTGTGCTCCAGGACAGACAACATTTTATTAATCTAAAACATCCATATGACACAAATGCAGGATCCACAGTGTGAAAGTGATGATCTGACCTCAGTGTCTCCAGTGTACAGTGTGGATTCTCCAGTCCAGCAGAGAGCAGCTTCACTCCTGAATCCTGCAGGTTATTGTGACTCAGGTCGAGTTCTCTCAGACTGGAGGAGTTTGAGCTGAGAACTGAGGACAGAGCTCTACAGCTTTCCTCTGTGAGATTACACCCACACAGCCTGGGAGAGAAATGATGATATATCAGAACACTGACATCTCAAACACAAACATGCACAAATATAATGTAGCGAAATGTATAAAACTGCTGTAATTTCTACATGGTAAACCATAAATGTATAAAAAAATACCACTGATTAAACTCTGAGAATGTGCACTTTAACCACATGTGGCATACAGAGACTTTCATGCTTTGACTTGTTCCATTTGTGGAATCTAAATCTCTCAGCTATTACTAGCAGTTTTGGGCTCAAGTGATTTTGTAAAATGTCAACAATTTTGTCAAATATCTTGCTTGCTCAGGGGTAACTATACTGCATAGAAGACTGTATGTTTTAGCAACCATTAAACTGAGGAGTGTAGAGACTTTCTTTTTCTCCTCCATGTTGTTGGCATCGCAGTACAGTTCAACCCTCTCTGTATATGATTCCCAGGCCTCATTTCCTCAAATTTACCAATTTTCCCAACTAAGGCCTTCGTCACATTCACTTGCTACTTGAATGTCTCTCACGGTGTAATGTACACTGTTACTCTCACATCTCTTTTGCAAGCTAGCATCAGTGACTGTCTTCTCTATACTGGTCCGCACTTTCCCCTCGCTGACGCTCTGCTTTCCTCTGAATGTTTCTGTGCTAGAATTAGAGTTTTATGTAGTGAACACAGACAAGCGGAGTGATACACACAGTGAAATGTACCTGTGCTGTTATATTAAATATCAGTACTCTTGGATCGCTGATTATCCAATCAAATTAGTCGATCAGAACTAACTGTTGCTTAATAATAGTGAAATAAATAGTAGCAGGCACAAAAGGAAGAAAATAATAATAATGTAAAATATAAACATTTAAAAATAGAATGGTCTTAAAGAATTAAAATAATATAAAAGTAATGTAAAAGTAACATACCAGGGAAAGTAAGAAAATAATAAAAGTGAGTTAAAAGCTGGTAAAAGTGGGAAAATGTTTTAGCTGGTTTTAAAATGGATGATATTAACACACAATTTGTCACAGAGTTTATCAGGCGTTCAGAGATGTATGAAGGCGCTATAGCATTAAGAGATTTAAAATCTAGTACAAAAATGTTACAGTCAATGCTAAAGAAAGTAGTCAGGCAGTGGAGTGATGCTAAAATCGTGGTACAACACAGAGAATATCATGCTTATCTGATGTTCATCTAGAATAACAAATTATTGTCTTCCAGTTAAATATGTAGAAAACCAGTTTAAGACAGTCCCAGAAAGACCAACTATTCTCAAGCTGTTGAAGAAGTGTGATGTGATCTATAGTGTAAATGCAGCAGGAAAATCTAAAAGCACTAAAAGCACAAGTACCAAAACACCATCTGCTTCAGCATTTAATCTCAGATCATTTACTACTTTAATAAAATGCTATTTCAGTACTATGATCTGATCTGAAGCAGGAAGTGAAACATTGCTGGCGTTATGGAGGCAGACGGACGCAAGTGTAAGTGGCTTTTATTAAATACAAATAGGGGAACTAAACCCAAGGGCTAATCAATACTTCACACACTGAACAAGGAAGAGGTCAGGTGATCAGCACACAGGCATTAACTAGACAGTGTAAAAGGGTAAACAATACACAAAGCAGAGGTCTAAACAGCACGAAAAAAAGCAACAATCAAACAGCACACACACAATGCTGGACCAAGACTTCACAATGAAAGAGTGAAAGTATGGAGTATTTCAAGGAGTGTGTGTTAGTGTGAACAGATTTGCATGATCAAGTCCAGTGATTTCGTAAAGGGATCGGTGTTTGGTTGTCATGTGACATGACGACTCGCTGGGAATCATGGAAATGGGAGTTCTCTTTACGAGGCATTGCACATGTGGACCTGACCGCTGGTTTCATAAATTAACAAGCTATTTGAGGATTTAGTATTTTTCTATGCCTTACTAGTGTATAAATTAATCTAAAGACAACCCACAATGCACCTGTAGGGGGCGTACATGTCCTCTAACTGATCTTCTGTACCCAGAATGCATTTGCAAATAAAATCAATAAAACATTTGAGTTTATTTTGTAGTTTAATCTGATTATTAACCATCCCAACATTAGTATAGAGTGAAATGTATCACTGATACTTAAAATACAATTTATATTTGAAAGGTTTAAATAGTAAAATGTTTAATATTTTGTCAACCTCTTGTTATGCATCAGGCTTGTTGCTCTACATTTTACTGTTATTAGGTTTATACTAGAATAATGACAATCAAATAAACAAAATGTGAAAGTGATGATCTGACCTCAGTGTCTCCAGTGTACAGTGTGGATTCTCCAGTCCAGCAGAGAGCATCTTCACTCCTGAATCCTGCAGGTTATAATTCTCACTCAGGTCCAGTTCTCTCAGACTGGAGGAGTTTGAGCTGAGAACTGAGGACAGAGCTCTACAGCTTTCCTCTGTGAGATTACACCCCCACAGCCTGGGAGAGAAATGATGATATATCAGAACACTGACATCTCAAACACAAACACACACACATATAATTTAACCTTTTACTTAGAAGGTTTTGCATGTACTGTGTGTGTGTGTGTGTGTGTGTGGGACGGCGGTCTTTTAGATCTGTATCTAAACGTTTCTCACTAAATTTAGTCCCCATAATATCAAAACTACAAGAATTTGTGTTAATATTTTCTGTCCCTCATTGTGTGTGTGTTAAATCTGTATCCACAGTGTGAAAGTGATGATCTGTGGCCATATGTATAAAGCCGCGCAGAGTAAAATTTTAGTCTTAAGTGTCTCAAAATTCTAAGAATGACATCATTTTGGGATTATTCCTAGACTGAAGAATAAGTGTGATTCATAAAGGTTCCTAAGTGTTAAGACTAGGTCTCAGCTCCTAAATTATTTAAGAGTGCTCCTAGTTAGGAGGAACAACATGGCAGCAGAGAGGAGGAGACCTCGCACTTTCCAACAAAGAAAGAACGTGCTGGAATTATATGACGACAGCGAGTTGATAAAACGATACAGGCTTGATCGTCAAGGTTTTCTTTCTGAATCCATTTTTTTAAGATAAGCAACTTTGGTCTTTCCTTTATATAAAGCTGTGAGTGCAATTTAGAATGATGTGTTTCATCAGCTTAATTACTTAAATAGCATCACATTTGTCATGTGTCGAAACTCGTTATTAAAATTGAGCAAAATTGTGTAAAATAAATGCATGTATTTATTCATAATATTTTGACAAATTTTTAAAATAAATTTAAATATTAAAATAATTGTTTCTTAATCATTACTGAATGGTGTCATGCTGCTGTGACTTTCCCCTCGCAGGCTCACTATTGGCTGATTCAGAGGTTGAAGGTGGCCATTTTGGGTGACATCATTGTAGGACTTATTTCACAACAATGTTTTGGTAATATAACAGATAGCTATAAGGCTGTATGCCACCCCCCTTTGGGGAAGTCAGATCATAATACTATACTATTATACTATAATAGTATAGTATTATAAAGCATAATACTATACATCTGTTACCCAAATATCGAGCCAAGCTTAAACGCGAAAAACCGGTGATTAAAGAGATACAACTGTGGACGGATCAGAGTAAAGAGCAACTTAGAGACTGTTTTGATGGAACTGATTGGCAACTGTTCTTTGATGCATGTGATAATGTACATGAAATTACTGACACTATTACGTCTTATACATGTTTTTGTGAAAACAGTTGTGTTAAAACAAAAACAATTAGAATATATCCAAATAACAGGTTGTGGTTTACCAAAGATTTTAAAACGTGTCTTAAAGAGAAAAAAGTTGCCTTTTTAAAGGGTGATTATGAGCTAGTTAGAGTAAAAAGAAAGGAACTTATGGGACAAATTAAGAAAGCTAAGTTGGAATCTAAGAATAAGATTGAAAGTAAGTTATATATGGGTAATGTAAAGCAGGCTTGGGAAGGACTTAACACTATAATGGGAAGAGAGATGAGAAAACCAAGATATTCCTCACAAAGTGTGTCTTTCGTAGAGGAGTTGAATGTCTTCTTTGGTAGGTTTGATCATGGAGAGTGTAATATTGAGTGTGATAGAGTATGTCTTAATATTCCTACATATGAGCCTATTGTTTTTCAGGAGTATGAAATTGCAGCTAGTCTTGCTCATATAAAGCACCAGGCCCAGATGGACTGAAAGGTCGAGTGTTAAAGGACTGTGCTTTTCAATTGACTGGTGTCTTCACTCAGTTGTTTCAACTCTTGTTGAATAATAGGGTAGTCCCTAGTTCATGGAAAGTATCGAATATTATCCCTGTACCTAAAATATCTAATGCCACTCAATTAAATGATTTTAGACCAATAGCTCT
>CM040454.1:34516803-34530695 GCA_022758105.1 Pangasianodon gigas | reverse complement strand
TCTGGTACAGAAGCAGAAACACCTCTATGGCATCAAAATGCTTCATTGTGTGACTTCACTCCGTGACATCGTTCCCCACAGACACAAGTGTTCCTGATAATATACACTAACACTGTTCCACTGCTGCTAATGCTTTCCCTTCTTTTACATTTTTATAACAAACTTAAAGAAGAATAAAAAAGAATAAAATAATAAAATACCACGATTCGTCACGTGTGATCACGCGGCACCCTGCAGTCTCGCTTCTTAGAGTTTAAATTCATTTGTTGTGCTTCACACAACATCCACCAGGTGGCGCCTGGAACAACACACTGCAGCTCAACACACAGCACACTGAAAACAATGGAATGTGTGTTCGGTTAGATTTAAGAGAAAATATTAGGTATGGTTTACATAAAAATATTACATTTCTCATCAAAACCTGATTTCATTGCTTATGCTAAACCTAATTTAAACCAGTTTCTAATTACAAGACTGAATTATGTAAAGTTCAGAGGTGGACAGTTCAATTCAATTCAATTCATTTTTATTTGTATAGCGCTTTTTACAAAGGTCATTGTCTCAAAGCAGCTTTACACAAACAAAAGTAAAGTGAAGTGTGTGTGTGTGTGTGTGACGAAGTACATTTACTTGAGTACTGTACTTAAGTACACTTCTTGAGTATCTGTACTTTACTTGAGTTATTTTTTCTGGAAACTTGTGACTTTAACTTCACTCCATTTGAAAGACAAATATCGTCCTTTTCAAAAGGTCAAAGATTGTTTTCGTTTTAAATGTTTGCTTTGTTTGCCTAAAACAAAGCAAATCACAGCCTTCAAAAACTCGCCGTCCAACCTGCGGAAGCATATTGAGGGATGTAAACTTTTAATTTCTTGTGAAAGCTTGAAATTGTCTGTGCTTTAGAGCTAAAGTTTCAGTATAAAGTATGGTCGCTCAAATGATTGATGGATTTGGCCACCAGATTGCCATGGCATTGTGACGTCAGTTAGCATGCAAAAGCCTCAAAAGGTTTTAAAAAAGCTCTTTATTCCACAGATACTACAAGCTAGTCAGTGTATTCAGTAGGTTGCTTCAGAGGCATAAGATATTGTAAGTATTACATACAACAATGCAACAATAATAAAACAATTCATTGACATAAAAAAGGAAATTTACATTTGATACTTAAGTACTTTTAAAAGCAAGTACTTCTGTACTTTTATTTAAGTAAAAATCTGTCTTTACAACTGTAAGGCCTTCACACTTCACACTTCACTGAAACTATAATTAAGTGCAAGTGCCTAGGAACTTTTTCCAAGGAGGAGTGATGAAAGTATCCAAGCACTAATTCACTTCACTCAAAATACATACATACATTTTAACAATAAACCATAAACTAAGAATGACTTTTTTCTTCTGTTAAAATGTATTTAGTAGGAAACACAATATCCCTTTGTAACTCAGAAATCAATGTCCTTTTAGTATAGAACCAATGTCAAATGTTGGAATGTCCTTTCAATTCAGAATTTAAATCCAATATTTTTTCCTTCAGTTGTAAAATCCAGTGTCTTTCTAGTCTAATCAGTATCATCGTGTTTAGAAAAAAAATATGGACAAAGAAAAATCAAAATGAGCCTTTCAAAATTAGGATCAGAGCTCTGAAAAAAAAAAATGAAATAAAATGTTCTACCCGGGTAGTGTGTGTTTTTTAAAGTGTGATGAGATCTCCAGCGCTTTTCTGTGAGATGAAATGAAAGACACGTCGAATGGAACAGTTCCTGCTGATAAGGACTCCTCGCACACTCTGCTCTTCCGCCGTGCTTCTGTCTGTCCAATGGCGGTGAATCCAATGGCCTTATCAAATCATACATACAAAAAACCAACCTGCATAACAGGGCAACATTCAATTACTCTATCAAAATCATTTCCAATTCCTTCACCAGATCTGGAAACAATATTACTCAAACCCCCATATTCATAATTGTACAGCAGTTTACAATTTGAACAGGTTACATTCTCTCAGTCGCTGCACACATGAACTCAGACTAGCTAATTACATCGTAACCTAGATTACATGTGGCTCGCAATAGCATCTCAGATTCATGTGACTCAAGTTACTCTCCAATTGGTTTTTACTCAAAAAAATACACATCAAGATACTGAGATATCAAGATCATAATATTACCAACAAAACAGTATCTTGCAAAGACAATAAGAGAAACAGAAAAATCCACAAATCCTCATCAGTACTAAAACGCCTCTTCCCTCGTGATACCGTATAAAAGATGATTTCTAAGTAGAAACTAGCAAAATAGCTCTAAACCTTATGTTTTAAATTTAACTCAGTGTGGTTCTTTCCTCGTGTAGAGCTCAGTTCAGCTCACTACCATTCGTTTTTTTTCCCTCTCCTCGTTACTGAAAACTAGATTGGTTTCACCTCTCTGCAGCGCCACTACTGCCATCTGCTGGACAATAATGATATGCAGTTAAGACACATAGCTGAAAATAACCTAAATATTAGATAAAACTAAAAATCTCTTAACTCTGCTTTAGGTTAATTTTAAGCAGGTTACACAACTTTCACTTGTAATGGAGTGTAGCGGGAAATTTCACTACAACGTAGGGGTAAGACTATGTTCCGCAATGTATCTTGGACGACTAGGGAAATGACAAGATCTAGGTCTTCAACTCCTAGTACATTTAATTCCTGTACTTATTTATTTAAGTATGTTTTTATCTGCCTTGCTAAGTACGCCTTTGTCTTTTGTAGCGGCGACTGACGAGGATTGAGGCTCTGGAATTTAATAACATACACGGTAGCTCCCAGAGTAAGAAGTAATATTAACCCATCTTCCCCTCTATCAGCCCACAAGACAGGAGGAATGCCCCTACTCCAAGATAACAGAAGTTTGGGTTTATTTTTCACAGTGTTTGGTAAACACAAAGAAAACACAAGAATAACAGAGAATAAAGAAACACAAACTCTTCACTTGTGAATAGTCCAATGGATATGTACAAAATTTTTACTTAACTCAAATGTGCATTTAGAGTCTCTTTGTTTACTGCTGTAATCCCCACAACAATCAGAATCAAGGAAACAGTTCCCTCAAAAAGTTCAGATGATATTCAGTTAAACCAACAGTTCGTAGTAAATTTTTACACCTCACTTCACAGACTTTTTATATGACAATCAACATACCTGAGTAAGAGTCATAACCCAATATTAGACTTTTACCTCACCGCATAACTGGGCTGGTGTTGGGGCGTCCGTATATGGCAGGGTAATCAGTTCACCCAATGGGAAACCTGTTAATATCAAGTCTTTTCCTTTTAGAAAAAAACAAGAAAGAACAGTTCAGAGAAAATCAGCAAAAATCACTGTCCATGCGAATGCTTCCGGTAGACAGGAAAATCTTTCAACACACACAAAAAAAAAAACAGAGGCAGTTTTGTTCAAAAGCAAGCTCTGTTCCCATTTCAGAAAATCTATTCAAGTGTCCATCCAAAAATAATAATAATTTCAAAAGTCTTGAGACGAAAACACTGTAGAATGTCCAAAAAAATTCGACTATAAAATAGAGAAAAGGAAAAAATAATACCAAGTTCCAAAGCAATGGTTTAACACTCAAAACAGGAAAATCAGTACTGTCAAAAGAGCATCAAAGAATCTGCAATGCCGTTCACGTCCACACAGCGGCAGTAACGCGTCGAAACGGCATGTGAAGAATTTTCTCGCAACAATAGCAGCAGAGGTTCAGAAATCAGCTTCCTTTTAAGAACAACAAGAATACTGTCCGTGTGTTTCTTCCGGATGTCAACTGTAGTTGAACAAAAATGAATAAAATTCACAGTACCTCAGCTCTCTCAGACAGAGACAAACACTCACGCAAACACCATCTCAGCAAACGCGACGCCCCTCTCGTATCACACAGGTACACAACTCGGTTCCACAGCAATCACACTCCCGTGATAAGACTCGCAACAGCACAAGCTCGGTTCAACTCCTCGTCAGCTCACCTCGATACTCGCCGAATGCTGTTCACGTAAAAGCAAAGGAATCGCGAGAAGTGGGCTTTATTTCTTTTACTCTTTGCTTCTCTGGCACTCTCCGTTCGTCGCGCGCGCGCACCTCGAGCTCGTATTTTTCTATGCACCCTCGTTTTTTCCCGCCATGCTCACATCACTTCCGGTCTCATTTTTTTTTTCCAAAAAAAAACCCCTTTAAAATAAAAGTCTTGGAATCCCTCCACACATGCACAATGAACACAACTATAGCTCATAAGAAGAGATGGTGAAAGGAGAAATCAGCTTTTTTTTTTTTTTTTTTTTTTTGGAGTAAAATGTGTTCAATTAATACCAATGGAAATATAGTTGCTGTGCAATTTACTTGCCATTTTGTTTACGATATTTTTAAAGTTCATAGACCTCACTGAGTTTTCTTTTTTTTATTCACATGTATTCTGAATTCATAATGTGTACATTATTTGAAAATTACTCAACTCTGTATTACTCAATTCATAGTCTGCAACTGCAATAGTTATCAAGCATTTGTCCTAACCATTTTACTGTCTTGTGTGAAAAAATTGAGTTTTTGTAATGCATTAAAATTACATTCATAATGATGAGATGGGATTTTTTTAAAAATGCACTTTAAAATTATCTTCATTATAATGAGATTATTACACAGATTTGTAAAACCGCATTTGAACTATTATCAGTTACCAGTTGTTCTTAGAATTGCAGTAGTTATCAAGTAGTTGTCCCAACCATTTAACTGTCTTTTCATTTGATAACTTGGGGCGGATACATATTTTAAAGAAGGTCTAAATGCAGTAAACATAGATGACAACATTTGCACTTTGAGTCAAAAGAGTATAGTTACTCAAGAATATGCTTTATAAAGTTGCTTTTTTGAGTTAAGGACAGCGTTTTTACAGTTTAAAAATTAATGACAATAACTTTGGTTCATCACATGAATTTACCCAATTCACACCTGCTATAGGCCTGCCTAGCCTACAGTATCTACAACTCATTCTCACTTATTGTCCACTTCCCCAATGACACCTTGACATCTGTATGGATAAATGTTTCAAAGCAGTCCTGCAGGGCCACACTGGCCTCCTGAGTACACCTCCTCACAATCCTTGTGGAGACAGGCTGCCATTGAACTGCAGGAAAATACTGAGGTGTCAACAAGACGAGGTCTGATCTACAAAGTGGGGGTAGGGTAGTAGCTCTATATGCTTCTTGAACATTTGCATACAAAAGTCCGGTGTTCTGTTTTCCCGTGTAATGCAATCAACAAACAGGTGGAAAGTTGGGAGAGTGGAATCCAGATCTACATGGCTAAAGTCTCCAGTAATGACCACAAAAGCTTCTGGGTGTTTAGACTGTAACATAGCAACAGTGGCGTGAATAACATCACATGCTGCTTCCTTGTCAGTTGACGGTGGTTTTAGTGATTATGGTGTCATTGTTTGGTGATAAATTCTGCATAAGACAAGAAGCATGTGATTAAAATTTGTTTTATCTTCCTGGTTGTTGTCTTTAGTACATTACGCCATGCTAAGCATTTACATTGGCCTGATAGATAGGCTTAGCCTACAGTATCTACAACCCATTCTCACTTATTGTTCACTCCCCCAATGACACCTTGACATTTGTATGGATAAATGCAGTCCATCCACATGTAAAGGCATCTCAAAATGACCAAGATCAACAAACTGCATTCCCAAGACATCAGGATGATGAGGTCTGCTAGAAGTTCCACTCCAGAAATACACCACCATCTGAGTTCCATTGGTGTACACGCTACATTGAGCACTATCAGAAAACATTATAAAGAACAAACACCACGCATACGTAATCCTCACAAAATAAATAAGTTTGTTACCCAATTCATACAGTATGACACTATCACAAATGTAAATATGTTGCAACAATATCATGTGTTGGTTATGCCTAAAGTGTCAAATATTTATATCATGTTTTGCCATTGTCGCAGCTATAGACAACATCACTAGCCATAATGATGAACTGCCCGCAAATTCAATGAAAAAACAGCTCTGGTGTGACAATGAAGTTGACATCAGAGAGCATTCCATTCAGAGGATCAGGCAAATACTTGGGTGGAAGTACGGAAAACTCAACATTGTTCCTTGATCACAGACAAAAATAAAGAGATACGTCTCCAACAAGCCCAGATATGGATCGATGAGAAGGAGACATTTCAAGAAATCATTTTCCCTGATGAAACCACAGTGGCTTTGGATCACTTTGTCACCATGTCATTTCGTAAGAGTGGTAGATGAAACACCCACGGAAAGTTCATGTTTGGGGAGCAATATCCAGACTGGGACTGGGACCTATTGCAATCTTCAAAGGGATAATGGATTCTTTGAGGATGCTATTAAAAAATAAACTGCCACTCCCTACATTAGGGAAAACTTCGGAGTCCATCACCACTTTTTCCAGGACAATAACCCAAAACACACCGCTGCAAGCAGAGTCATTGCTGCAGAGGGTATAAACTGGGTGAAGACTCCACCAGAATCCCCTGATATGAATCCCATTGAGATGCTGTGGCATGCTCTGAAAGTCTATATTTGGAAAGAAGCAAAACCAACTACAAAGTCTGATTTAATTGCTGCCATAAATGAATTCTGGTTTGAGGAACTTATAGTAACAGCATGCAACAAGTACATAAATAAATTCTTCTAGCAGTGGTTGAGCATCAGGGTGGACACACTGGAATGTAGCATACATAGGCTAAAGTGTAATGCCATAAAATGAAAATACTGTACATTTTTGATCACTTTCCAATAAATATAAACTTTTTATTGGCATAACCATTTTGGTATATTTTTGTATTTATTTGATTAAACTGGAACATAATAAAACTGAGTGCTACAGTAATGAGTGTAGCCCCCTATCGATATTTATCAACAATTGAACATGCATGCCAAACATAGGTCATAAAAATACTGTGACACCCACTACAGAGGGAATAGTAAATTAGTGAGTGATTTCAGATACAGCATGACACGTCTGAACAGAAGGTCTGTTGCAAAGGTGGACACAATGACAAAAAGTGCAACTTATAAAGTCATATACTGGAAGTAATAATAAATACATAAGGTCACAGTTGTGAGATGCAGCCTAAACTCACAATTGCAAGAATTAAACTTGCAATTGTGGGAAATTCGGGGTGAGTGAAACTGGCAAAACTGGTTGGTCGGAAATTCCACCTCACACCCCATGAATGGAAGATTAAAAGAGATCGACTTATCCAACAAATTTACCCAGAGGTAGTATATATAAAGAAAAAGCGGGGCCATGGTCGAGGGCTGGTTTGTGAATGGGCAGCCGAGCTCGAAAAGGTGAGTGGTAAGAATTACACACCCGTCCGGATTTAGGCTAATGAATGTTTTATTGACTGGTGGCAAGGATAAAGAGGGGAGACACCAGAGCCTTGGGAGAGAGAGAGCTGAGCTGCACTGAGCCGTGTGTGTGTATGTTGTTTAAAATAAAAACACTGAAAAGTAAGCGAAGTATTAATGGCCAATAAAAGAGCCTTTTTGAGTTATCTGCCAAGCCTGCCTCCAGTCTCCTAATTTCCCTCGCAACCCAAATGTTTGAGACAGAACCTTGCGGAACACCAAAGTTTACCTCGGTTTGCATAGAGAAGTCATCATTTACATCTACAAACTGATCAGTCACATAAGACCTGAGCCAGGAGAGGGCCGTTCCGTAACTACAACAAGATTTTCTAATCTATCAAGGAGAATAGTATGATCAGTGGTGTCAAAAACTGCACTAAGGCCAAGCAACACAAGCAAGGAAACACAATACAGATCAGTGGCCAGTAGTACATCATTTTCCACTTTAACCAGCGCTGTCTTTGTGCTATAAGGAGGCCTAAATCCTGACTGATGGTGTGGAGGAAGACTAGACAGACAGGTGCAATCTTAACTGAGCTCCGGGCTCACATTTATTCAGACCATGCTTTTCAGCACACTTCCAAAAGTCAACAAAAGCTCACAGTTATCGGTCTGTCAGGTTCAAGTTCACACTTCTTGGCGTGTGTACGTGTGTGTGTGTCTCGCAAGGTCTGCCAAGTGGTCTTGCACTCTGTGTCTCTCTCAATTACGGGTTACGGTAGTCACTGAAAGCACAAACAGACACAAATAAGTAGACTCGCGGGAATGAGAAAGTGTGTGTGTGTCTGAATACATCATAATTAATCTAAAGTCTTCCAAAATATTCTATATTTAACCCTGACATCATAAACTTTGTTCCAATAGTGAAATAGTTTATATTTTTGTTGTAATGAACAGCATATTTGTTTTGTGTTGTATATTCCTCTTTTAGATTGCACTAAATTTTCCAAATGTACAATAAATTTGCAGATTATGGAGGAGGACACTACTGAGAACAATGTCCAGGAGAAACAGCAACCAGCACAGTCTACAGCTCTTCTGGATAATAACATTGCAACCAATTCATCAGTGACTGAACAGGTAAATTTCCTCAATCATAGTAGTAGTGTTTGTTAGAGCATCCTCTTTATTTTGTCTACTTTACCACCTGCTGACTGGGTCAAAGTACACTAACTGTGATTTAAATACATCTCCAGTGTACGTGACAACAAAAGTAGAGTAGAAAGGTATTAAATGAGTGATATTTGAAGTGTTTTTTTATTATCTTTTTTGTTAATAGTTTCTATATGGAGTCCCCACAAAGCAGGTGTTAGTCAGGCTGAGATGAGTTAATGCTATTTTATTGCCATATTTAAGCATTAACTACAAAACAATGTGCATGTATGAATGCATCATTTATTCCAAGGTTTTTCAAAATATAATATGAACATGGAAATCATAAACTTCATTCCTAACAACAAATAATATTTTAGTTTTAACATGTTGAAGCTATTCTACTGCCACAGTAGCAGTAACCACAGAACATTAGACATTAAACATTCAACATGGCAAACATTCAGCTTTTTCAGTTTGTAAAGTGCAGAATATTTAGTTATTCTTCCTCTGTCATTAAGAGCTTTATTTGTGATAAATGTATATTAGTTAGCTCTCTGACGGAGAAGTTGCAGCATTTAAGGTGCACATCCAGACTCTATAGAGGGTTAGTGAGAGTGAGAGCAGTGTAGTTTCTGTAGGCGAAAGTCTGGATACCTTAGGCAGAGTTAGCAATCACCCAACTCTGGCATTTGAGCCCTCACAGCAGGGTGAATGGGTGGTGACTCAACGGCATAATCGCAAAGCCAAAGCTAACCACTCCTCTCCGCTTCACATATCTAACAGGTTTGCTCTCCTCAGTGAAGCACCCGCTGAGAAACCTGAAAGAGCTCTGGTTATAGGAGACGCTATCTTATGGCACATGAAATTGGGTAGGCCTTTAGGAGCACCAGCAATACTAGTTAGTTGTATACCGGGAGCCAGGGTGCCGAACATAGCAGGTAATCTTAGGGTCTTAGGCAAGAATAGATTTTCAACGGTAGTTTTTCACATAGGAGCTAATGATATACACTTTCTTCAGTCAGAGGTTACTAAGAGTAACATCGTAGAGGTGTGCAAATTAGCGAAGGTGATGTCTGATGCAGTAATATGCTCTGGCCCCATCCCAATGCGGCATGGCGATGTAGCTTACAGCAGGTTATGGTCACTGAACTGCTGGATGCCCAGGTGGTGCACCAAAAACAATGTGGGCTTTAGAGATAATTGGAGTAGTTTCGAGGGGAAGGCTGGCCTGTTAGGGCAGGATGATATCCATCCCACTCAGGAAGGTGCTGCTCTCATTTCTTGCATCATAGCACATAGTCTCAGAACAGGCCTAGTTAATCAGTAACAATCCAGAGCCAAGGCCAGGGCGTGGACAAGCAGGCTAAACAGACCGTCTGCTAGTTGCACTGAGTCGTCACTCAGGTTCCACTATACTGACATTGTGTCTGTTCCCTGAGCTAAACAAAAATATAGAAATACTCAGAAAGTTTGTTTTAGTGACCCAATTAACAGAAAATTAAATCATAGTGAATGCACAGCCAACACCTTTGATCTGAAGCTAGGACTGGTAAATAATAGATCTCTTACATCTAAAGTACTTATTTTTAATGAAACTATTACTGATCAGGAGTTTAATGTACTGTATTTAACAGAAATGTGCATTAAACCAAATGAGTATGTAGCATTAAATGAAGTTAGTCCTCATGGATACAGTTATTTATATCAGTACCATCTAACTAGCAGAAGAGGAGGTGTTGCAGTTATTTATAATGACAATCTAGGCATCACACAAAAACCTAGTCATAAATTCAACACGTTTGAAGTTCTTTATACTAACTTAACATATGTAGCCACAAATATAAGTCTAACCTAGTTGTTTCTTTAGACAAAGCATTAATTGTTGGAAACTTTAATATTCATTTTGATAACCCTCTGATAACAGAGGTTGTGTCCATTCTAGATTCAGTAGGGGTCAATCAGAACATGATAGGACCCACTCATAATGGTGGTCACAATCTTGATCTAATACTGACATTTGGATTAAATATAGAAAAAATAGTCACATTTCCACAGTCTGAAGTTCTCAGATCTTCATCTCATCTCTTTGAAAATGTGTCTTAATCATAATATATGCACCTTCCCATCCTACCATGTCATGTGTACATTCATGTCAGCTACTGAGTGAGTTTTATCAATAATCTCCCAGAGTTATCAACTATGATTGGATCACCGTCTGACCCCACAGAGCTTGATCAGGCAACTGATTGCTTAGAGTCAATTTTCCACTACATGCTAGATAATGTAGCTCCCCTTAAACAAATAATAATTAGAAAGAAAAAACTAGCACCCTGGTATAATGATCACACACACCTTAAAATAGACTAGTTGAAAATTAGAATGTAAATGGTATCAAACTAAATTGGTAATATTTCAAACAGCATGGAAAGAGATCCTCCTGAGCTATAGAAAAGCTCTCAGTGCTGCTAGATCAACATATCTCTCCACCCTAATAGAAGATAACAAAAAGAATCTTAGATTCTTATTTAATACTGTAGCAATATTAACTAGGAACAAGACCACCACAGAAACATGCACACCATGAATATGTAGCAGCAATGACTTCATGAATCTTTTCAATGACAAAATTGAAAATATCGGGCAAAAAATTCAGAGTATAAATTTGAAACCAGCCAATTTGATAACTAACCCTGTAGATTATAATATAATATAACCATATCAGATCAGTGATTAGAATGTTTTACTCCCCTTCGAGAGACCCAACTAATTTCATTAATTTCCTCATCAAAATCAACAACTTGTATACTAGATCCCTTACCTACGTGTTTCTTTAAACAGATAATTGCAGAAGCACTGGCTATGTACCTAAATCTTTTAAACTAGCAGTTATCAAACCCCTTATCAAATCCTAAAAAGGTTGTAGCACCACAGTTATGCTCATACCTACATAACAATAAAATTAATGAAATGTATCAGTCAGGATTTAGGCCTCATCATAGCAAAGAGACAGCGCTGGTTAAAGTGGTAAATTACCTACTACTGGCCTCTGATCAGGGTTGTGTCTCATTGCTTGTGTTGCTTGACCTTAGTGCAGGTGTTGATACAACTGATCATACTATTCTTGATATGCTAGAAAATGTCGTTGGTGTTAAGGGAAAGGCCTTCTCCTGGCTCAGGTCTTATTTGACTGATCGTTATCACTTTGTAGATGTAAATAGTGACATCTCTACACATAGTAAAGTAAATTTTGGTGTTCCACAAGGTTCTGCTTCAGACCCACCCAGATTTTTGTTTCTTTCCTATAAGTACATACTTTTCATAAACAAAAGGTGTTGGTGTTAACTAGCTAAGTTAAGTGTGAAATTGTATATAATGCTGTTTTTTATGGCGTCTGTGTGTGTATGTATGTGTTCAGATACAAGCTGGAAGTCACTCGGTTGAGGAGGATGCTGCGGTTGGAGGTGGGGCGATCGCAGAGCGCTGAATCACCTAAGCCCTGCCCTCTACTCGAGTCATTCAATAAGACCAACTATGAATTATTAAACACAATATAAAATACAAAAGGCAATAAAAAAGTGTTAAAAACATTTATCAGCAAATTAAGCCAGTGTGAAGTTTAAGGTTATATATCAGCCAGTCAGTTTGGTGTAGCATTAAGTGGATAGTATTACCCATAATGCACTGCAAGTGGAAAATGTATCATTCATGTTTAATGTCCTCATACAAAATTGCTAGTTATCCTTTTAGCTAGCAGGTTATTAGCACTATACTATACAGGCTACAATAATTATGGAATAAAATACAAGGTGACAGGGTGGTGTGATGAAGCGGAGTTACTGTTACTGCCCTGAAGTTGATTATTTTCCTATAACAGTAAGTTACAACTTTACCTCTGACTGTTACAATGTTCTGACACTGGAGACTCCTTCACTAGTGTGAACAACTTTTGAGCTAAATGTTGGATAAGTGTACTCCTGTGCTAGCTGCAGCACCCCCTAGTGTCCAGTTCATGTCTGTCAGTTTGGGACACAGCCACATTGTAGTGACAGGAACCTCATCAGAATGAGGTGTCTTTGTGATTACAGTGTGTGTGTGTGTGTGTGTGTGTGTGTGTGAAAGAGAGAGAGAGAGAAAGGAGATGTGTACTTTTGAGAAAGTATGTGGGGAATATTTGCAAAGCTCAAGTCGATTTCATGAATCAGAGAAGAAAAACTTGCTTACAGGCAAGAGTAATCCCATTACACACACACACACGTTTATATGCTATAAGAACATGCAGGAGTGTGTAATATCTGGTCAGACAGAGAATACTCGTTTCTGATTGGACGTCTCTAAAGTAGATTTAGGTTCTAAATCACTGAAACTATTTGAAATGTAACCATGGCAATAAGCTTAAACATGTAGTTACACATCACTGAACAACAATGAGAAATATGAGTTGACATGAGTTGACAGAAAATTGAGTGACATTTTTAATCGACTATAACGATAACAATAAACAAATATACAATTATTAAACCTTTAATCAAAATAAAAAATGATTTAAATTTTTTTTTTAAATATCAAACCTATTTATAGACTTTAAAAAAATAAACTTTATCTAATCACAAACTTTATATAACTCTAATCTGACAGGGCTTTATCACTGATTTGTGTGTGTGTGTGTGGGTGTGTTCCGGTTTAAGTGAAAGTCAAAGTCCATTTTGTGGAATAAGGAAGCAAATCACTGGCAGGAGAAAAACACAGTAAGTATCTAAATGTAAAGCTCTAATATGTGAATGTTGTGAATGTGCACTAGATGAAGAACAGTTCAGTTGATTTGTAGTGAAGTTGTAACTTCCACAGTTTACTGTAGGACCTGATTTCCCTGTAAGTGAAGCGTGTGATGATACAGGGTTAGATTTAACACCGCCATGTTGGAGTGAAGTAAATATGTGTCCTGCAGTGTTTCTCTCTCTAATGAAGCGCTGGAGCGTGAGGCGTCTCTTCCAATTCGGGAAAATCACTAGTTCTTTTAAAATGGTGTCACTGGGCTCAGTGCTTCATTTGGAAATCTGCAACTTTTTGTAGATTTAAGTCCCTGTACTCCCTAAAAGCCTGAATGACTGGACGTGGGATGTTAAGGCCATTGAATTGCTGCCAGTCAGTGTCACTTTCAAAGCCATGCGCAGGTTGACAGCATTTAGCCTCCTTGTAAGAGCTTCTAAATATCTTCCACAATCAGGCTAGCATTATCACTGCTAGTCGTGGGAACGGTCGCCAAACTGCTTCATCAGTGACCTGCTGCCGCTCACTCTCTTGGACTCTTGCCTTTGTAGTATTTTGCTCCGTTGTCTCAGTGTCGTTGTTTGTGTTCTTAAAAAATGCTGTTCATGAGAA
>CM040454.1:34265509-34275987 GCA_022758105.1 Pangasianodon gigas | reverse complement strand
ATGGCAGATGTTCTACATTCCATGTACAGTGACCCACAGAACCTCCTGTATCTCACTTTTTTAAAATCTATAATTAGTGAGGTGCAGTCTGCTGTTAAGGCTTTTGAGGGGGAACAGTCAGATCCGCTCAAGCTGCTTGACTGTTTAATGAGGCTTATAAAGTCTGTCTGCAGCAGAGTCATTAATCCGATGGCAAAAATTGATGTCCTTAAAGAGCCAATAGATGGACACATTTCTCCCAAACCATACCTTAGCTATATATTTGAGTCCAAAGCAGCACAGCTGAACCTCTCTCCCGAGGAGGAGGACTGTGTGCGAAGAAGATGTGTGAACTACACCATCTCCTTAGCAAATGAATTGAGAGCAAGGCTCCCAGATAATATGGAGATACTGCAGCACATGTCTTCGTTCAATGTGGGGGAGACACTAAACCACAACAAGAGCCTTACCGACATGGCAAAACTTGCAGACCTGTTAGGATATTGCCCGGCCACAAATGATAAAACTGTTAATCAGTGGAGGTCTATTCACCTTCAGAAATGGGAGGAAACAACAAACACTTTGGCATTCTGGGCTGATTAAGAAGTATAGAGATTCAGCAGGCATAAACCCATATGAAGACTTGGCTTCTGTTGCAGTTCCTGTCCTCTCCCTCCCACACTCAAATGCTGAGATAGAGAGGCTGTTCAGTCAAATGGGTGTCATTAAAAACAAACTCAGGAACCGCATGTCCCTGCAGACCCTCAGCTCTATTCTGTATATTAGATATGGTTTGAGGTTGGCTGAAGATGCATGTTATGAGCACAAACTGCCTGATAAAGTGCTGCAGCTCTTTGGCACTTCAGCTGCCTATTCATTTAAGTCCTGTCCAGGTTCTAGCTCATCCTCTGCATCCAATATCACCCCACAGGAGGAGAGCACTGAGGGTATGGATCTTGTGGATGATGATGAATTCTGTCTCAGCATTCTCATGGAGTGATCTGGAATCAGAATCACAAAAGTTGTTAAATAGTGTTTTTCTTTCACATACAATGAATTTGCTTTGGTTTTGCGAGGCAGGCTGACTTTAAAAAAAAGGTTTTTTTTGGTTTTTTTTGCTTTTTCATTTGCTATGTACATATTTGTGGCACTTGTGTCTGCCAAATTATCACATAATAAATAATAAATGTGTGGTTCATTATCTCCGTTCAGTTAAATTATCATATTATAATAATAGAGTATTTTAGCATAGATTGACTCCATTTCATGACAATTTCAATCTGTTGATTAAAATGCAGTTTTTTAATATTCACATTTTTTGTAAATATGCATATAATTCGTTTGTAAATGTGCACAATATTTTATAATAATAATAATAATAATTATTATTATTATTATTATTATTAAATAATTATAAAAAATATAATAATAATTATTATTATTATTATTTTGTAAATATGCACATAGTTCGTTTGTAAATATGCAAATAATTCAACCAAAGGTTTATCCTCTAGGGGCAGATTATCACTAACGTCCCTGACTGAAACTGAATATCATTGTTGTGACTTGTAGCCTACACTAGAGAACAAGCAAAATATTCTGTGGCAGAACACATTCTCTATGAGTTATCATTGTACACGTAAACATAACTGATAATATCACAGCACATATGCTGTCTTTAACTTACATGTATAGTGGTTTTGTCCAACAACGTCGTAGTTCACCGGAATTTTATCAGTGCTGTGGAAGTAACTTCTGGTTAACATGTAGTAAGTTCTGTTCCGTTGACTGACAGAAAATGTGTAACTGAGAACAGCTTTACTGGACATTCGGCTATAAATTTATATTAAAACAGTTTGTGAGCACGGATTATGGGAGAAAACAGTTATGAAGTGCCGACATTACGCAGAATGCAAATACGACGTGATGACGTCATTAATATGCTGATGACGCATGACGTAATTTAGCGACGTTTAGCTACTTTCCATTGAAAATAGTTGGCAACAAACACACGTTATGTTACACCAGGGTACAGCCGTCGAAAATGAGCGGAGAACAGGTGAGCTTCTTTCTCAGTTTATCAATAAGTAAACCTTTTCATTATTTTTTTATACATCTAGACAGCCAGCAACATTACCACACTGAATTCGGTGTGCTTACTTTTAATATAAAGCTTTCAGATTGTCTTTAATTGCACACTTGCGTAATTCCAAGCCGGCTACAGGTTACTACACAAATCTTAAATAACTTGATGACAGCATGTTTCTGTGGACAGAATCGAAATATGAGAACATTTCACTGCGTTGAAAGTCTCTTGTCAATTCAGCTATAACCCAGAAACTCAAAGGGTCGGTGGCCTTCCAATTGTCAGGATGCATGTGCGATTTGATGCAAAAATAAATGATTAATTACACATTCAACAGCTTGACTGGGAGGATTATGGGCTGGCCACTAACCCACAACATGGAGTCACTGTTCCCACAGCTGACAACCTATTGAGCCCTGAAGAACTAGCGGCACTACAAGCAGCCACTGATCCCATGGGACCCTCACCGTCATATGGCACAGGTATCTATCTGGTAACCACTCAGTACATACAGCACATACTGGGCCAACAGTAAAGAACAGTTTTATTTTTCTTCTTTTTAATCTCCGTATATTTGAAACAACATTTTCAAATGAACCAATTAAAAAAAAGAAGAGTCTATGACTGCATAACAGATTGCAATAACTGGAATTATATCAACAGGTCCACCTCGATAGGCATTAACTTGTAATTGATATCCCTGGTGCTACTCTTATGTTTACACTATTTCAGCTACTTATATCGTACTCTTGTAATATTTGCACTATTGTCACTAGGTCACTTTTAAACAGAACTGTGTACTGGTCGGCGCTGTAGTCATTGTACTGTCTTGTTCTGTCTTGTGCTGTCTGCACATGTTTGCACTTGTGCACTTTATGTATAAATTATGTAGTCCCTGTAGTTCTGTGTTGTTCTGTGTCGTCTTATGTAGCACCTTGGTCCTGGAGAAACGTTGTTTCGTTTCACTATGTTCTTGTATATGGCTGAAATGACAATAAACTCCATTTGAACTTGAACTTGAACTTGAACATAATGCGTGTTGTAATGCTTCACCAGGAGACTAGTGTAAATTGACCGATGGCGCCATCTGCTGTTTTGGACAGCTCATTTGTGGGGGAAAAAAAAAAAAAAGTGTCATCTCTCACAAACGTAACAGAGAGGTATGCATTTGTATACACTGGATTTTGTATTTGTTCAAAGATTTGTAGAATGGATTGTATTTTCTTGTGAATTATGACGTAGGTTCATATTTTCTTATATTTGTGAAACACAGTACATTTATTTGTTACACCTTTGTGTTTTCTGTCAAATTGCCCTTTGTATTTGCAAATCACTTTATGTTTGTTTGACAGTCGAGTTTTCCTTTGCAAAGCAGATTATGTTTGTTTGCAAAATGGTAGATTTGTTTGTTTAGTTTCGGCACAAACGTATCATCATTACACCACTTCCACCTGGACTGTTGGCACAGGGCAGGTTGGGTCCTTGGATTCATGCTGTTTGTGCCAAATTCTGACCCTACCATCTGTGTGATATCACATTTTCCCCCCATTCTTATGGTTGATGTGAATATTACCCAAAGCTGCTGGCCTGTATGTGCATGATTTTATGCATTGCACTGCTGCCACACAATTGGCTGATTAGATAATTGCATGAATGGGTAGGTGTCCAAGTGTTCCTAATAAAGTGCTCAGTGAGTAAAAAGGTTATTGGACCACAATTGAAAAGTTTATTGAACAGTAATAATACTCATCTTGTTGATTACAAATATTACAAATATTTACAAGTGCTTTGTAAATATTTTTGCTAGAGTGATGCTAGATTAGAAATCACTTGTTTGTAACAGGGTTAAAAAAAAAAAAAGGTCACTGCTACTCCAAAATGTCGAAAATATTCGTTTAAAATCATCCAGATCCTTCCATGACCTCTCAAAAAAGAGGACCAGGTTCTTCAGAGACAGCTGAAGAATCCTGAGGGTGATTAAATTAAACATAACAAGTACAGTTGCTCATGACACACAAGTTTTTATCCCTGCTTAAATGTAGGTATGTTCTTTTTAAGTGATGTTTTATTGAGACTGGTAAAGCATTTTGGTTGAAATGTGTAGGATTTATTTATTATTTATTAATCAATACTGTTTTATAGATTAACTGTATAAAAAAATAATGTGCTGCTCACGCATGGACAAGTGATTTTGCAAAGTCACAGCGTTTCTCAATGTCAGAAAGAACATCCTGGGGTAGGTCTGCCTGTGATTTGGTGTCTACACATTTGGGAATTCCTGGAGCCCAGGTTTGCCATCTAACATAACACAAATAACACACCAGTAATATAAACAAAACAGCAAACAAATGCTGTATAATAGTATGTCATTAAGACTCAGGAAATTAACATTTCTACAAAAGTTTCCAACTCATAATTCTATCTAAAGTTAATGAAATAGAAGTAAGAATCAACTGAATTTTGAAAAGGTTAAATTTTTCAGATTTCTCATATATGTATGTATAAGAAGACTGCTGATATTCTTGAGCTAACTGGCTTTCATTTCATGTACACAGACAGTCTTGTCTCTGAGCAGGACTCTGCTAATATCAGAGGCATTCCACAACTTTCATATGCAAACAGTTTCAGTGGCCCTCCTCCCCCTTGCCAAATTTCTTTTTTTGTCTACGCCCTCCACATAGTGTCCTTGAGTACTCAGTCATACCCCTGGGTAATGCTCCACTGAAATCCACATCAAAGGCCTATCAGACGTTCAGCATAAAGTCAGAAAGAAGAAGAAAAGAGCAAGCATATGCTACATCCAAACAGAGAAGCTTTTGAAAGTTAATGCTTATATTATTTTCTTGTCTGCTCTGTTTGGATGTAGCACATGTTTGTGATTTTGATTTTAAGGACATGCGTAAAAGGATATTACTTAATATTTTGCAAGCCTATAAGCACCTAAAACGGAGAAAAAACAAGATAATTTTAAGAAATATTGGCCTTCATTAACCTTGTCTGATAGTGTGCACATAATATACAATAATTTACACACATACAACGTGACAGCATCTCCCGGTGGCCAATTTTTTAAAAAATTTGCACAGACCTCTGGGGCAGCAAGTCAAACAGGCCCACCAAGTTTTGTTCTGACCGGCCTTCATTAACCTTGTCTGATAGCTGCTGAACATTGATTGGCTGATGGCAGCCATGTTTTTCAAGATGCACAACTGTCCTCATAGACATTGATGGGACCTTGGACAAAGACGCTTCATGGAAGATTTCAAGTTGATTGGACGATTGGTTCCATGTTTAGTGCCAATTTCATGTTTTGTCCTGTTATAGTGCCACCATATGGTCAAGCTCGGTTATTTTGTGCACATGACCTTAGATTGAGCCCATACATGAGTGTGCCAAAATATCTCCTTCCATTCAAGAGTTACTAAGGGACACTGAGGAGTCCAAACAATTGTCCTGCACTGGTTTTATTTTGGTTGTGCGAAAAACCTAGGACTAGTTCGCAAAAGTATGTTTTTTAAGTAATCACAAATATTTAACGAACGATTTGACTAACTCCAGTGGTTCTTGAGGCAAAGTTGTTCAGAATGAGGAGCTCCATCAAACTGTATGAATTACTTGTGTTTGTGTGAAACATTGTGGTATATAAAATCATTTATGGGCATGAAAAACTTGATAGCGCCCCCTGGTGGCCAATTAGCCACCGCGTAGCCAAACGGCAAGACATTGCGACAGTGTAGACTAATAGGAGCCTATTAGCATAGCCTGGTCATGATTTTACATATCAAGTTTCAGAGCAATAGGCAGTAGTGTTGCCAAGATGTTGCATAAAACACTACGTGGTGCTTTGAAGATACTGATATCCTGAATGTTCTTCTCTTAACTGCTGAGGAGAAAAAGTCATATGAGAGAGTGAAAACAGCTTTCACACATCATTTTGTCAGCAAATGCAACGTGATCAACATGAGACGAAATCAAGAGGCAGGAGAGAGTGTGGAAGCTTTTATTACTGCTGTACATGCGTGAAGATGTGGAAATGTGGATGTGGAAACGCAGAGAGACACAACTGAAAACAGCACGTGAGGCAGAATGCTGTAAATTTCACAAAATGGGACATTTTGCAAAGCAGTGTTGGTCAGTTGGAGCTGCTAATGATATCATCCAGGAGTGAGAGGAACAGCGTATGAAAGACTTTGCTTTTCTGGGAGAAGTGAGTTCAGCAGAGGCAAATGAGTGAATTGAACTAATCAGATTAAATGGTCAAAATTCAGTATTCAAGCTGGACACAGGAGCGGCACATACTGCAATTCCAGATTTTTCGGCGGTCATACACAGAGCCACCCTGTAAAGTCCTGTATGGGCCCGGGAACCAGGCCCACAATATTCAAGGATGTTTCAAATGAGAGTTGGACATCAATAATAAACGAATCAAACAGGACATTTATGTTGTGTAAGGACTGTAAAAAAGCACTGTTGGGACTCCCAGCCATTGAAGCTTTACATTAAATTAAGCGCCTACTCACAGTACAGATTTTATTGCGTGTGCCCACAACGTATTCAAAGGCTTGGGAAAACTGAAAGAGCCATACAAGACTGCGCTGGAACATGGAGCTATCCCTTATGCCCTGTCGTCCCCACGTAGAGTACCACTCCCTCTGCAAGATAAAGTCGAACCTGAATTGCACCGTATGGAAGCCATGAGTGATATCCAAGGTACAAAGCCAACTCCATGGTGCGCAGGCATGGTAGTTGTGCCTAAAGCTCAGGGGATAATAAGACTGTGCGTCAGTCAGTCTGGTGGCCAGGTTTGTCAGTACAAACACAGGCATGCACAGAGTGAGCCACTGTTAACGACACCCTTACCAGAAAGACCATGGCAACGCATTGGCACTGACCTTTTCTTCTGGGAGAAGGAGAACTATGTGCTTGTCATTGACTATTTTTCTCGGTATATTGAGGTAGCTCGACTTAAAGTATCCATTCAGTATTAAGTATTCATTAGAGAGTTCAGACGTCAGGAAACAAAAGGAAAGAAACAGCAGCAGCAGTATTATAACAGACATCACAGACCTCGTCCCCTTCCTGTGTTGCCGCCAGGGCAAAATGTTTGGTTGCCATTGGAGAAAACAGAACAGAAGATGGACTGATTAGGAGAAACTGTACTCACCTCCATGTGATCCATCAGCCAGAACAAGTGCCACAATCAGATACAGAGACTGATAGTCACACGCACAATACACCAGACACTGATACAGAGCAAACTGAGTCTCCATATGTGGCCAGGTCAGGTAGAGTGTCCCAGCCACCTAAGAGGTTGGACTTGTAAATGAAAGAGAATAAGTTAAGAATGGTTTGGAAATGTGGTTGAGAAATAATGTGTTATGGTATTTTGCCTTGTAAAGCCAAATGGTTAAGAAAAAGGGCGTTCTTCATTTAACAGGGGAGGTGTTCTGTAAAGGAAATAATTGTTAAGTGTATGTTGGACATACAGTGTATGTACATACTGTGTATGTAGGGAGGAACAGACTGGAAGTAAACGCTTGTGTGTATGTTGATCCGCATGGCCCGTCTCGTCCTTCCATATAACGTAACATGCGGTCAGAAAAGAAATGTAAATCAGAGAATGATAAGCATTGGACACTAAGAAGATGCACCGAAGAGAGTGTGAGCATGTCTTCGTTGCAGAGAAGAAAGTGAGTTCAGGGAAGCCTGTGAGACAGATCCTGTATGGGCCAGGGAACCAGGCCCTCAATGTTCAAGGATGTTTCAAAGGAGAGTTGGACATCAAAAATAAACAAATCAAACAGGACATTTATGTTGTGCAATGAGATATTATGAATATATGTTGGCATGCTCTGTGCTGACCTCGTGATATCTTTTGTTCTTTCTCTGTTTTGATAATATGTTTTAAGCACATACACTCCGTGAATCTCATTTTGTGAAACACGTCTACCACCACTTCTGTTATCTGCTGACGCCTTTGTTTCTGCAGATATTGCATATAGATAACTATAAATACTCCCATGTTACCTCACCACTACATTTCCATTTAGCTTATATTATCTACAATGAGCTACACATGCAAAATATCTCTGTGCTATTACACAGGGTTGAACCATCCATATATGGTTTTGTGCCTTAAGTCAAGCTATAGCTTAAACTAGAAGATCAGCTCAAAGGGGGAAATTTTGCAAACAGCTGAATAAAGTATTCATCCACCAATCAGTTGAACTTAATGTATCTTATCAAGTCTGACGGATATTACCTCCTTGGCCATTGGCAATAATATTCTGATGTCGTTGAACAAAAATTCAGGCAGTTTAAGGCAGAAATTGTAAGCACAGTGTCACAAGACACTTCTCTTAAAATCAATGAGACTTTATTTATTTACTCTAATACACAAATCTAATCTAACAAATAAACACACATGCACACATATACACACATGTGTAAACTGCATTCTCCACCTATGACATTAATCAGTCCATTGTCTCTGTAGTCATGTGATTTAGCACCTTTTCATGAAGTGTCACACTTTGGTCACAAATATTAAAACATGCATACAATGATATTCCATCTAAATTCCCATGTTCTCATCTTTCATGAAATTATTTAAAGAATATACACATACCAAACAAGACATAGTCTTGTTAAACTGAGTGTAATCACAAAATTACTAGTACATAGACAGGAGTGACTGAGGAGTATTGCAGTCTGGGTATTTTAGTGACGTTATGTGCACGTCACGTGCATGCTAACCCCCAAAATAATGTGATAAACACAAAACTACAGCAACGTACACATGTGATAAATCTAAACGCTCAGTTCAGTGAGGAGAACTGCATTATGGGTATTCTAACGATGTCACATGGATGTCACGTGCACATCACCCATAAAAATGAGTGTAATCACAAAACTAGTGATTGTCTGGGCTTTTCTGCTTTCAAACCACTCCATGGGACAACCATCTTCACCAACTTGGACCTAAGGAATGCATACCACTTGGTCAGGATAAGGGTGGGTGATGAGTGGAGGACAGCTTTCAACACCCCCCTCGGCCACTTGGAGTACCTGGGCATGCCCTTCTGCCTCACCAATGCCCCAGCAGTATTTCAGGCCCCGGTAAAAGATCCAGGCAGTGGCTGAGTGGCCCAAACCTACCACCCTGAAGCAACTGCAGCAACGCCTTCACTAGGCTTCACTAAATTCTAACGCCTCTTCATTCAGCCGTGTGGCAGCACCCCTCAACAGTCTTAGCTCCTCCTCCATTCCGTTCATCTCGACCCCTGAGGCAGATCACGCCTTCACCAGACTCAAGGAGCTATTCACCTCGGCCACAGTGTTAATCCAGCCAGACTCTTCTCGACAATTTGTTTTGGAGGTGGATGCACCAGGCCAGACACTTCACTCATGTGCCTTCTCTTGCTGCCTGTCTCCTGCTGTATACAACCATGATAGGGGAGATCATGAGTTGCTTGCAGTTAAGCTGGCACACCATGGATCCAAGTTCGAATCCCGGCCCCAGCAGACGCACTGAGACTTGCTCCTTCCCCACACATCCCTACTTGCATGATTCCTTCAATAAAACCTATTAACCTTCTGTCCTCAAGTTGGTGTTCTGTTTCTGGGTCCTCAGATCTCGTTGGTTATCACAGTGGTACATAGACATGTGTCATATCAAAACAATTGTTTTTACTTTTTATCTTCTTTTTAACAAATGTGAAAACATGTTTGCACATGAAAGCAGGAAATGATTCTCGGAACATGGGATGCCTGCTCTCAAAGCCAGTAAGGGGAACTCCCCCCACCCCCCAAGGTCGATCAGTGAAATGATGAAAGATCACGGCCTTGATCAACATGTATTTTGAAATAGATTAATGTACATGGTATTGACTTTTTTTTAATGTGGTGTGTGAGATGGTAATGATACTTTTTCCTTGTACTTGTTAACATTAGTTAATGAGATTTGAATGAATGAGAACAAAATGTACAAAGAACTGGATTTTTTTTTGCAATGCCACACATTCTCTCCATCCATCTCTCTATCAATCTACCAGTAGCACGCTCACCGCTCAGCCTGTCTCTGTGTAAACAGACCCGAACAAATGGTATTTGCGTGTTATCGTGGATGAATATTTAATCTGATCTGAACCTGTTGTCACACATCAATTATTCTGTTTTTACTTTCTTTCTTCTTTTTTAACAAACATGTAAACGTGTTTGCACATGAAAGCAGGAAATGATTGTCTGTACGTGGGATGCCTGCTCTCAAAGCCAGTAAGGGGAACTCCCCCCACCTCCAAGGTCGATTGGTGAAATGACGAAAGATCACGGC
This sequence comes from Pangasianodon gigas, assembly GCA_022758105.1. NCBI lineage: Eukaryota > Metazoa > Chordata > Actinopteri > Siluriformes > Pangasiidae > Pangasianodon > Pangasianodon gigas. Next base: position 34,265,590 of record CM040454.1, on the reverse strand, counting down.
CTTGATCGATATGTAAAGGCCATCCAGAGTTATTATGTAATCAGAAAGCTTACTTCTAGCTACATGTGGTCCTAGTACAAG
>CM040454.1:34133287-34144332 GCA_022758105.1 Pangasianodon gigas | reverse complement strand
TCCTCCTCCAGCTTGTCCTCCAGCAGGCCCTGGAAGTTCAGGTAGAAGGCATTGCAGTAGCTCGGCTCTTTGTTGGGACTCGACTGCACCTGCTCAGGCTTCTGGGAACTGAAAGGGTTCGGCCCAGTGCCTTTAATGTCCATCTCCAACTCCATCAAGATCTGCATGGAGTACTTCAGCTCTCCATCACTGAGAGAGAATTAAGGAATTTCTAAGTCATTACTTCATGACAAGTTTACAATACGTATAGTGAATTTTAGTAATTAATTTTCTTCTTACTTGGTCATAGTGAACAAGGTAGGGATGTTGTAGTCTCTGAGCAGCAGCAGCGTTGGTAACCATCCATCTGCCATTCCCTGCCTGGAATCAAACCCTACACCCAGAACATACCGAATACATCAGACACAGGACAATGCAAAACACTAAACGGCACAAAAGTACACCAAACATTTTGCAGAACTTCAGAAGGTCTTGTCTAGGCTTTAAGTGGTTGTTATGAGTGCCACAGGGGTTAGTTTTGGGTCATCTGCTGTTCTCTTTTGTGACAAACCTTCCTGTTTGGCTTATAATTTCCTGATCCATTATTCCCCAGAATGTGTCTACAGCAGCTCCTAAATCCTTGGTTTCTGTTGTGTCCTTGGATAAAGCTGCTCTGGCCACCAAGTTCCACAATGCTTCCTGTCTGTCTGGATCTAGGTCTTTCTGCCTTGGCTTAAACATTATGGGAGCCTCACAACTGGGACTGGGACATTATGAGTCTCTCACAACTGGGACTGGGACATTATGAGTCTCTCACAACTGGGACTGGGACATTATGAGAGCCTCACAACTGGGACTGGGACATTATGGAAGCCTCACGACTGGGACATTATGAGAGCCTCACAACTGGGACTGGGACATTATGGGAGCCTTACAACTGGGACTGGGACATTATGAGTCTCTCACAACTGGGACTGGGACATTATGAGAGCCTCACAACTGGGACTGGGACATTATGAGTCTCTCACAACTGGGACTGGGACATTATGAGAGCCTCACGACTGGGACATTATGAGAGCCTCACAACTGGGACTGGGACATTATGAGAGCCTCACAACTGGGACTGGGACATTATGGGAGCCTCACAACTGGGACTGGGACATTATGAGTCTCTCACAACTGGGACTGGGACATTATGGGAGCCTCACAACTGGGACTGGGACATTATGGGAGCCTCACTACTTTCGAAATGTTGTGTCTGAGCAGTCGAGGCTCAAAGACACAACCATGACAACTTGGCGTTGCTGAGATTTCACCCCACAAAACTTCCAAACATGAACATAAAGCCTTAAACCCTGGGCCACCACTTTCCTACAGCTGTAGTCCTGCTATGGCTCCTGTGCTTTCACACCACAGTACAGTACCTTGAGTCCCAATAGCTATGGGCACAATGTTTGTAGTCTTCACTTGTCCAGACACCAAGATGGCGGCGCGGCAATAGCACGCAGCGGCCACTCCGGATACAAAATGGTGCAATTTTTGTCTTTAGCCCGACTTTTAACGGCACATGGACATCGGAGCTACCGGTGTTCGTGTATACCATCTCCAGACACTTCTAAACTTCAGAAACAACACTACAGCTACTCTGCATGATGATCTGCTGGAGAAGCTACACGATCTCGGCTTGCTGCGGGGACCAGGCCTCCAGCCCTCGGCGTCGCCTGATGCCGGTGGCCGGGGGAGGGGACGTCGCAAGCGGTGCGCGAGAAAGCAGAAGCGCGGCAAGAGGGCGGGGGTCTGTGCTAGGCTAAAAACAAACCCTAGCCGGCCGACTCTCCCGCCCATCCTGCTCTCCAATGTCTGCTCCCTGGACAATAAATTAGACTACATCCGACTCCAGCAAACTAAGCAGCGTGAGTTTAGAGACTGCTGCGTCTTTGTTTTCACGGAGACGTGGCTCAGCGACAGAGTTCCGGACGCCGCCATTCAGCTAGGCGGGCTAGCCTCGTTTTGCGCCAACAGAAACACAGCTCTGTGCGGTAAGGCTCGCGACGGTGGCTTGTGTGTTTACATCAACACGGAATGGTGCGAGAACTCGGTGCTAGTTTCAAGTTACTGCTCATCGCTGGTGGAGTTTGTGACTGTTAGATGCAGACCATTTTATTTACCACGGGAATTCACCACCGTCCTCATAATCGGTGTGTACATGTGTACGCGCTCTGTGATCTGTATGGGGCTATTAGCCAGCTGCAGAATTCAAACCCTGATGGACTGTTTATTGTTGCCAGAGATTTCAACCATGCAAATCTCAAGTCAGTGCTCCCTAAATTCCATCAGCATGTGGACTTTGCAGCAAGAGGGAAGAACACGCTGGACCTTGTTTACACAAACATCCCTGGCGCGTACCAGACGGAGCCCCGCCCTAATCCCAGCATACAGACTGCTTGTAAGATGCTCCAAACCGGTTCTGAAGCAGGTGAAAACCTGGCCAGCAGGAGCCATCTCTGCTCTTCAGGACTGTTTTGAGCACACTGACTGGCACATGTTCAGGGAAGCGGCAACTGACGGTGACTCCACCAACTTGGAGGAATACGCGACATCAGTGACCAGTTATATCAGCAAGTGCATTGATGACGTCACCGTCTCCAAGACCATCACCACATGCTCCAACCAGAAGCTGTGGATGACTGCAGAGGTGCGTGCGCTACTGAGGACTCGAGACTCCGCCTTCAGAGCAGGCGACAAGGTGGCCCTAAGAACAGCGAGGGCCAAACTGTCCCGGGCCATCAGAGAGGCAAAGCGCACAGACGCTCAGAGAATCCACAGCCACTTCAAGGCCAGCAGAGACACGCGGCGCATGTGGCAGGGCATCCAGGCCATCACCAACTACAGGACAACACCATCTGCCTGTGACAGTGATGCCTCCCTCCCAGATGCGCTGAACGACTTCTACGCTCGGTTCGAGGCACATAATGGCGTGACGGCGAGGAAGACCACTCCTCCTCCCAATGACCAGGTGCTGTGTCTAACCACGGCCGATGTGAGGAAGACTCTACACAGAGTCAACCCGCGGAAGGCTGCTGGACCAGACAACATTCCTGGCAGGGTGCTCAGAGGATGTGCAGACCAGCTGGCAGATGTTTTCACGGACATCTTCAACACCTCCCTAAACAGCACCGTTGTTCCAACATGCTTCAAGGCCACCACCATCATCCCTGTGCCAAAGTCGTCTCCAGTGTCCTGCCTCAACGACTACCGTCCCGTTGCATTCAACACAATCATTCAACACATTCATTCCTCAGCACCTGATTGGAAAGCTGAACCTGCTGGGCCTGAACACCTCCCTCTGTAACTGGATCCTGGACTTCCTGACTGGGAACCTCAGTCAGTCCAGATCGGAAACAGCATCTCCAACACCACCACACTGAGCACTGGGGCCCCCTAGGGCTGTGTGCTCAGTCCATTGCTGTTCACTCTGCTGACTCACGACTGTGTAGCAATACACAGATCGAATCATATCATCAAGTTCACTCATGATACGACCGTGGTGGGTCTCATCAGCAAGAACGATGAGTCAGCATACAGAGAGGAGGTGCAGTGGCTAACGGACTGGTGCAAAGCCAACAACCTGTCTCTGAACGTGGACAAAACTAAAGAGATGGTTGTTGACTTCAGAAGAGCACAGAACGACCACTCTCCGCTGAACATCGGCGGCTCCTCCGTGGAGATTGTCAAGAGCACCAAGTTTCTCGGTGTTCACCTGGCAGAGAACCTCACCTGGTCGCTCAACACCAGTTCCATAATGAAGAAAGCCCAGCAGCGTCTCTACTTTCTGAGAAGACTGAGAAAAGCACATCTCCCACCCCCCACCCTCACCATGTTCTACAGAAGGACTATCGAGAGCATCCTGAGCAGCTGCATCACTGCCTGGTTTGGGAATTGCACCGTATCGGATCGCAAGACCCTGCAGCGGATAGTGAGGACAGTTGAGAAGATCATCGGGGTCTCTCTTCCCTCCATCACGGACATTTACACCTCACGCTGCATCCGCAAAGCCACCAGCATTGTGGACGACCCCACACACCCCTCACACACACTCTTCACCCTCCTGCTGTCTGCTAAACGGTACCGAAGCATTCAGACTCCTCAATACTCAGAAACTGGACTGAAGGAACACATACACACATACACACACACAACTGAGCATCCTCCATCCTCTTTGCAAGTTTTTGCACATGTTTATGCTGCTACAATACTCATTATATTATACTGTACATAGGCTGCTACTCTTATGTTTACACTTATGTTTACACTATTTCAGCTACTTGTATTGTACTCTTGTACTCTTTGCACTATTGTCACTAGGTTCACTTTAAACAGAACTGTGTAGTGGTCGGCACTGCACTGGGACTTACTGTGCCCATTGTCTGTCCCAGTAGTCATTGTACTGTCTTGTACTGTTTTGTGCTGTCTGCACATGTTTGCACTTGTGCACTTTATGTATAAATTATGTAGTCCCTTGTAGTTCTGTGTTGTTCTGTGTCGTCTTATGTAGCACCTTGGTCATGGAGAAACGTTGTTTCGTTTCACTATGTACTTGTATATGGCTGAAATGACAATAAACTCTACTTGAACTTGTTGAACTTGAACTTGGGGAACCTTTGCCCACCAAGGATCATCCCAGTCTGGAGCTCAAGAACCTTGTAAATGCTACTTGATTATATTCCCAAGAGTCTCTGGTCCTAGTCCTGGCATGACTCTCTGACACTGATCCTGCTGAGGGCTCAGTTTCTGACCCAGTTCCTGTCTCAGCCACAGTCTGTAGACCACAACTCCGACTCATCCTGCCTCAACAAGCTCAATCTCTCTGACTCACAGTCACTTAGGACTAATTTATACTTCTGCGAGCACGTATCGGAAAAGACTTTCTTTTCTAGTAATGTCATGTATGGCTTCTTGTTTTGATGGTCAGAACAAACCCACTGCTGTGTGATAAGAATGTAGCTATTGCACTTGTGTGTACATGGATGACTTTAAAGTAGTCTGTCCCCTGGGAATATCACAGACAAATGCACAAGCAGCTTACTGGGTTACTTAGGGTTAAGTTTAACTGGGTTAAGTTAGACTTACTAGGGAAAAACAATGTTAGGGAATTTGGCTATGAAGTGGTTTTTGAGCCATTTATGAAGGATATACAGATATTTGAGCAAGAAGGCTTGTATCTAAACCATGTTGGTAAAAATGTCAAAGGAATTGTTTTTGAATTTTGTCTTCTTGTGATGCATGGTCTAGCAGGATTTGAAGAAGATTTTCATGTTTTTGTCCTCTTTCTATCCATGACAAGTCAAACCACTGAAGTTAGGAAAAGACTTTTCTCTTTAAGTGCAGAAAAAAAAGCTTCTTGCAGTGACGAGATTTCCCCCAGATGCCTTACACAAGTTGTTTTGTGCCCTTTGAAAAGTCTTTGCACCTCCAGAAGCTAAGAGCTAGAAAGTTCTTTACTCTTGATTACCTAAACAGTACAACTCAGTCTTCCCTGTCCAGCTTCTCAGATAAGGTGAACCTTCCACAAAAAAAAAATCCCCAAACACTTTTGTCTAAAATAAAATAAACAATTGGTGGGAAGAGAAATGAAAACTGGACTCAGATTAAACTAATATCAGAAAAAAGAGAAAGCGTGGAAGCTGTTAATGGCTCTGAAAGAAATTTTTTGAGCTTGTTACTTCACCCAAGTTTTCAGAGGACAATCTTTATGTGGAGACTAAAATAACTGATCATTGCCAGCTCCTTACAGAAGTGTTTCCAAATTTTAAAAAAATCAAGAGAAACATAATTTCTAGGTCACTATCCAAAAAGAAAAAAACTTTTCAAGTGTTACTGGTGCATCAGGGATGTTTAATGCAGCAGAAATGAGAGAAAAAGATGAACGAGGCTGATAAAAAGAACAAGTAGTCGTCAAAAGATTTTCTTTCTCTGCGGGAGGTCTACATATACTTTGGATTTCTAAGAGAAGATGTAGAACACCACCACTAATTATCTGGCCCTGTAAGTGAAATAAATGATCAAAGGTAGATATCTGATATCAATTGTGTATAGTTAGTGACCTCAGTAAAATGTGACAAGAATTTATGAAATGGTTTTTACATGGTTACTCGAACATGTTTCATGTTTCAAGGCCACTACCAGTTCTCATTTTTTATACTCTTTCTTACATTTTTCTGAAAGATCCAGAGACGTCTTTCACTAGAGAAGAAAAATGATCATTGGTGAAGAGATGGAGCACATCCTGGCTCAGGCAACACCACAGACACTTGTGAACATGGCCACTGTCATTAACAGTGGTAATGGAAATCCTTTATCACATCCCCATTGCCTTCATGGTGCTTTTTGGACTTTGGAATATCCAAATGGACTCAAATACACATTTGACGCAGTGCAAAACATCTTTGTCAGTAAGTGAAAATACTTTATTTTTTCAGTAATGCCACGCTCGGTTATTATGCGTCAGAACACACCCAGTGGTGTGTGATAAGAGTGTAGCTATTGCACTTGCTCTGTACAATGATGACATTGTAAATCCCACGGCATCAAATAAAAAAGGACAAGATTTCAGCAGTTTACAAGATGATTTTAAATTGGCTTTCCCAGATCAGATCAAATCTGAACAAGTGAGTTCAGTCCCTAAAGAGTTAACTCTTTAAGCTGTAGACAACATGACACCTATATATAGATGCTGCTCAAATGTCAAATTTAAAAATTAAAGCAAGGCAAAAACAGTGTATGTGGATCGTGTCATTTTATTGTTGGTTTGTTGGCAGCACCATTTGTATCAGTGTTAAGGAACAGCTAGATAATGTCTGTTATTTTTAATTATCTTTTTGAAGCCTGACTTTGCATATCAGTGTTCTCTTTATTATAAAAGTTATATTCAAGGTTGTTGTGTTCAGATGTAGTTCAGTGTAAATGTCAAATTCTGACATTTTTTACTTTATATAGTTTTGAAAACTACAAGTTTTGCTGCCCTTAAATATATTTCACTCATACTAGATGACTTTAATCACTTGTGGTTAGTTGTTTGATCCATGCCAAAGCACACATGATCACCAAATCTCTCTTTCTCACAAAAATAAATGTGAGAGCTGTCTATCACTTGACTGGTTCAGACCACAACTATCAGAAATTCTACCAAATAGTCCAATAATTACACAGTAATTGTGTTTTTGTGTGTACCTGGATGAAAGCCCACCACAAGGTCTGGTCTGGCTGCTTCTCCTTTCTCCACAAGCTCCTCCCAGAACTCATGGTACAGACCCTTGTAGGCGCTGATGTAGACCCGTCCTCGTGGACCAAACGCCCTTAATGGAGGCCTCATAATCGGCCCTTTCACTACCTCTGGCCCCACCATGACCACCTCCAGGCCCTGATGTCCAGGGAACATACGACTCAGCTCATCCAGATCCGTCGTCCTTGCACCCAGGGTCTCAGTGTTTCCTGCCCCAACGATGTGGATGGTAAGAGGTCGGGAATACGGGTCCAGGCTGAACATCTTCATTGCCATTCCGATAGTCAGTGGACGTGAGAGGAACTCGCTACACACACGCCACACAGATTCACGAAGCTCCGCCTCCTCTGGACGTGGCCGGCAGGCATTGGTCCAGAGGTCTGTCATGTTCTTTCCAGACAGGATGGGCTCCATCCGGGCTGTGAGGTCACCCTGCATGGAGAGCCAATCATTCCAGCACCGAACCTCGTTAGCAGGTTTAGACCACGCCTCTGTAGGGAAAGGCAGGTCTCCTATTGGGTGACATAAAACACAGGATGTGACCAAAATCTACAATGAAGCCACAATTACACTCCACATTTCAAATTTTCCACTCAAACAATTGTGATGATTGATGACATCTAAGTACCAGGATATTTCATTAGCTACTGTCTGAAGTCACCACTGCCATTTCCTTTTTCTCCACTTTTCCCCCTAGAGAGGGAGTTAGAGAATCTTTTCTCTAGTTTTATTTGGTTTGTTAGAGAAGGCAGGTTTATTTGTAGAGTTGGGTTTTTATTTATTATTTTGGCCTTCTTACCCCTGGAGAAATGACTTCCTGTTTGTATTCCCTTCCTCTTGTGCAGCATTACACCTAGCATGTAAATACACTTATCCTTACCCTAAGCACCCTTTATTAAAATTTGGGAGGTTTTTGTAATGTGAAAACAACTTTTTCCACCTTTCATGTGATATAGAGTCCAGCAAAACTCAAGTAAAGTCACTGTGGCTATGGTGTTCTTTGGGTGATAAGTTTTCTTGATTTTGTGCCAAACATATCTTTTAGAATTATGCCCAAAAAGTTCTACCTTGGTCTCATCAGATCATAAAACATTTTGCCACATCGTTTGGGGTGATGTAGTTGACCTTGGATGTTTTTTGTGACAAAAGGCTTCCGTCTAGCCGCCCTACTCCATAGCCCAGACACGTGAAGAATATGAGAGATAAAGACTAATAGAGATTGTTGTCACATGCAGAGAGTAATCAGTACTTGTCAGATGTTCCTGCAGCTCCTTTAATGTTGCTGTACGTCTCTTGGCAGCCTCCCTGGTAAGTTTTTGTCTTGTTCTTTTGGAGGGACGTCCTGTTCTTGGTGATGTCCCTGTGGTGCTCCATTTTCTCCACTTGATGATGATGGACTTCACTGTGTTCCATGGTACATCTAATGCTTTGGAAATTCTTTTATATCTCTCTCCTGATCGATATCTTTCAACAAGTGAGATACCACACAGGCTTTGTAAGCTCTTTGCAGAACATGGCTTTAGCAGTCGAATGAATTCAAGAAGATGTGAAGAAAATCCTACAGAAAAAGCTCCTTTATTTGGGGCTAATCAGAATAATGTCATTGACAGGTATATGGTAATTGAACATGAGATTGAATGTGATTGGTTCATTCCACAGATCCCCAATTATAAAAGGGAGTGTATACTTATGCAACCAGGTTATTGTAGCTTTTTTCTTTTTTCTCCTAAAATGTTTCTATTTATTTTTCACTTGAATGTTGTTGGTTGCTATATCTCATTAAAGGTGGAAAACAGACCTGACATGTTTATGTTGGTTTCATTTTTTACATCACAAAAATCTGCAATTTTCACAGGAGTGTGAACTTTTTATATCCACTGCATTTAACATCAGTTAATTGTAGTTATTATGGATTATGCAAATGACAGAAACAAAAAGGAAAAAAAAAAAACTTTAAATAGGTCTGCTACTAAGTGTCAAATCTAACACTACAAATAATTTTAATGGTAATCTTAATCAGAACATGAATAAATCCCTAGTAAAAACTGTAGTTCAACAACCACCAAGTGCTTTTCTACTCCTGCATGTTTTGTAGTCTCTACATGTTAACTAAAACAGATGAATAGCAGCTGGTGATTACCGTAACACCCTGTATATAAGTGCACTACAGTTTGTACCTTAGACCAAAACCCCCCTCCCCCAAATTAGTTCCTCTATGGGGTCGGTACATCTGTAACTGCTCTTCATCCTCACCTTGATAAACGAGCCACTCTACCAGTCTGTCTACTGCGGCCATACGCAACTTTGTACAATACTTCTTATGCACAGACCAGTCCTCTTTCTGACACTCTTTACTGCAGTAATACACATTCAGACACCTGCAAAAAGAGAAGCTACAGTATGAGAGACAAAATCCAAAAACACCAACCAGTCCTGGAAATAGTTATTCATCAGGTTCTGCGGCTCGCTCACCTGAAACGACAATAAATACAGAGTCGACTCACTGCTTTAGCATTAAATATACAAAGTAATGAGGACAGTAAACAAGTGGAATTAACTGCTTGGATTAATGAGATTATAAATCTCCATGTATATTAAAATACGATTAAAATATTTAATTGCTATAAAACCGCAATAAGAAAATATACACTGGCAGGTGACAAGTCTCTCATGTTGCTTATAGCTTGTGTAATAAATGAGCAAAAAAAATATTAATAAAGCAAAGAAAAAGATATTAAGAGGTTTGTTTGACCTTGCACAGCGTTTCAGTGTGTTGGCTGCCTGTGAGGGTTGTTTCTCACATCTGGCACAGAATTTAAATGATTCCTCCATTTTCTCAAACATTTCCTTCTGAGTGCAGAAAGTAAGAGGTTTACTGTGTGTACTCTCTGAAGAACTGCAGAGAGAGAGAGGGAGAGGGAGAGAGAGAGAGAGAGAGGGAAAGGGGAAAAGAGAGAAAGAGAGAGAGGAAGAGAGAGAGAGGGAGGGAGGGAGGGAGAGAGAGAGAGAGAGAGAGAGAGAGAGAGAGAGAGAGAGAGAGAGAGAGGGAGAGAGAGAGAGAGAGAGAGAGAGAGAGAGAGAGGAAGAGAGAGAGAGGGAGGGAGGGAGGAAGAGAGAGAGAGAGAGAGAGAGAAAGAGAGAGGGAGGGAGGGAGAGAGAGAGGATTAAAGTGCAAGAAACAATACAAAAAACCACCAGCAACAAGCTCACACTTTTCCCTCATACAAAGAAAGTTTATAGTCGAGTTTATTGTTGCTATAATTTTCGCAAACCACAAGATGGCGCCATTCTCAATACGCCGAGGTTTTAGAGCCTGTCTCCACACCATCACGGAAAAGCGTTAAAGCTTCATAAAGCTTCATGAGGCTTCATCCAGCCATCCCTACTGTGTGATCAGCAGAAGTGGGGCTTAACAGCTACGTTTACTCTGTTACTTTAAGTCAACTAACTTTTAGAATAAATCGCAGATTGCAGTGAGAGTAGATATAATGCTGGATAGCTAACACTCTACTCTATACATTCTTACTCATGTAGTTATCAGGATATCTTGAGTATTAGTTTTTTACCTCACAATATTTTTAAATGAGAGAGATTCTCGATTCCTCTGTCCACCTCTAGTGACTGGATAAAGTGTATTTTTGTGATTAAACTTTTTATTGGTTTACAGCAGAACATAAGCTGTCCAGTATTGATCATTTTACATCACTCATTCACAGAGCAAATGAAGGAAAATCACACACACTGTCTCACCAATTTGAAAAGACCATGCTACATATAAACAGGG
>CM040454.1:34111269-34121299 GCA_022758105.1 Pangasianodon gigas | reverse complement strand
ACACACACACACCTCAGGCTAACACACACACACCTCAGGTTAACACACACACACCTCAGGCTAACACACACACACCTCAGGTTAACACACACACACCGATTGTCCTGATCTTTGATGTTATGTAAGCGCTTGTTGTAGGGGGCGTGGCCACGCTTGATCATTAGCAGGTCACATGACCATGACACGTTCTGTTATGGTCATCTGAAGTGAAAGTGAAAGTATTTCTGTATGAGCACGGATCATCGTTTCCTCTCTGGTTTCAGAGGGAGGGAAAAAAAAGGAAAGGAAAACTTTTTTTTTTGTGGAGAACTGAACACTTTGTTAACACTAGGCTGAAACCCAAACCTCACAAAAGGCTTCCGCTGATTATTTTCACTGCAGGATCTCAAAACTTTAGGCACCGTTTTGCCTTTTTAGGTGCTTTACAGAAAGGTTTTACTCTGTATTGTTATAGGTTTGTGTTTAGCTCGGGAAAGCTGCTTTACTCTGTATACTAACGGGAAAGGAAAGGGACTCTGAATCTTCTCATATAAGCAGTAAACACTCCTGTGAGTCGGTCAGGATAAAAATAACGAGGAGTTTCGGGAGCTTTTTATCCAAATCCACTGTACGCGATGATGATGATGATAAAACCTTGGTTGATTTGTGTGTGTGTGTGTGTGTGTGTGGTATCAGTTAATCTGATAAAGTGTTTTATTCCTCTTATATTCCTGTTCTCGCTTACGTTATAGCAGCTATAAACAGTCGTTCCCTGACCAGCCTCTCTTTTTTCTGTCTTGAAGTTAATAAGACAAAAGAAACCACAGAGTCGATGAATATCTCACGGTTGTATACTGGTCTGTGTTCTCCCTGGAAAGTCAAGACCAGATGACGGAAACAGTGTGGAGAATGCTAAATGTCTAAAATGTCTCCCTGTAGAAAGGCTGAAGAGCACAGATGAGGAAAAGGTCAGCTATGGAAAGAAGAGATTAAAAATATACTTTAAAAAAAGTAGAGAGAAAGGATTCAAAAAAATAAGAGAAGAGAAGAGAGTCTTACGGAAAGCCTGCTGGTCCGTTAGCTCGAGCCTCCGCAGGACGGCGAGGCGAGCTGGAGACAGACAGGAAGAGACAGACAGGAAGACAGACAGGAAGACAGGATACGGGAGGAAGGAGGGAGAGAGAAGGAAGTGCTTACTGAGAGACACAATGTTTATCTGGGCAAGTGAGAAAGCTGTAAGGCATCAAACCAGCTGTGGCTCTCTCTCTCTCTCTCTCTCTCTCTCATTCCCTCTCTCACCTAGGTTATATAAACTTACATAGAGAAGAAAGAGAAACAGAGAGAGACTGAGAGAGAGAGATTGTGAAAGAGAGACAGACAGAGAGAGCAAGAAAGTGAGAGAGAGAGAGAAGGGGAGATAGAGGGGGGAGAGAGAGACAAACAGACAGACAGAGAAAGAGAGAGACAGACAGACAGAGAGAAAGAGACAGAAAGAGACAAACAGACAGAGAGAGAGAGAGACAGAGAGAGAGAGAGAGAGACAGACAGACAGAGAGAGACAGACAGAGAGATAGAGAGAGGGAGATAGATAGATAGAGAGAGAGACAGAGGCAGAGAGAGAGAGAGAGAGAGAGAGAGGCAGAGAGAGAGACATACTGTAGTGATTCGAAATTCCGGCTCTTTTCACTGAGTCACATCATTTGACTCGACTCACCAATAAGAGTCGACTCTTTCGGCTCCCCAGCGGCTCACTGTCCATCTTAGGGGGAAAATGGCGAAGTTTTCTATATTTACGCTACCTGTAATGGCTCTTCTCTGCCTAACTACAACCGAATTAATTCATGAAGTCTTACTCTACCTCTTAATAAACAAAACAGCATTACTTTACATCGCATTTAATACAATATATTTTAAACGATCGCAAAACGAGCACTGATCAACACAGTAAGCATTACTGCACTCATGTTATTAATGTTATTGTGCTTCTCTGTCTGGGACACATTAAAATTCCGTGGCACTGAATGTAAATAAATACCTACATCTACAAAAAAAAAGGCTCCTATATGAGAGTCGACTCAACTAAAAGAGCCGACTCACTGAGTCGACTCGTTCGCAAACGATTCATCACTAACATTATGTAGGAGTGTGCAGCTGCAAAGTTATTTATATCAAGCAGATGATGATGATTCATCACAGTAATTACCATTATTCCACCAAATACAATACTCACACACACACACACACACACCCCGACTGATCCGGTGTTTATACCCGGGTTTTCTCACCTCTCTGGGCCGGTCACACGCCCCTGCGCTCCGGAGCACACACACATGTCGAAGAAAGAAAATAAAAATTAGCTTCAATACAAGAACGACTTGATTCATCTTTGCTAGCATTCCACTAAAACACTTAGCACGTTTAGCAGCTCAGCGGAAAGAGAAGCAGCGGTGAAGCAGCTGCTAGCCGCAGATGTTTTAGAGCTCGCCGGGAGCGCGCTCCCTTTTCCCGCATGACGGGAAACTCTACACCGCGGCTCAGGTTTGGGCCTAGTTAGCAAACATAGCTATATACTCCCCCCAAAACGGACCTGCTAACTAACTACACAGTCTTACACGCGGATCTGAGCGTGCATTCACATTATAATTATATAAACTGAATTATGAAGTAAAATGATCAAGAATTAGCAAAAATTAATCATCTTGCTGAGCGAGTGATTCGGTGAACAGGACAGTGTTATTCTTACTGACCTCCTCGCTTATAAATGCAGCGCGTTAACGCAAATCAAGCTCTTATTTCATTGCATAAATTATGTTTTACGTATTTTTTGATTTTTATTGTACATATAAAAGCTCTCTTTGCTAATGAATCCGTTAACTCACAGTCCATGACATGAGTTTATCCGGAACGCCGCTCCGCACTAGCAGCCAAGTTCATGCTCACAAACCGCCTGTTGTTGACAGCTGGAGCCGGTAACCACGGAAACCCGCTGACCAATCACAGAGCGCATCACCTCTCTCTCAGCGTGGATTGGAAAATAGCGAGGGAGGGACGCTGACCAATCACCACACACGTTTCACCTCAGGCGGGAACTGGTAACCTTGGCAACCCACGAACCAATCACACAGCGCTGTATCTTACCCTTCGGGTGCATTGGTGAACAGGTGGCCAATCACAGAGCGCAGTTCCTCACAGGCGCGCGCGCTTCTCGCTAAGGCGGCAGCTGGAAACCGTGGCAACGCGCGAACCAATCACACAGCACTATTTCTCATATTCCCGTGCCGATGGTAACCACGGAAACGCACGACCCAATCACAGAGCGCTGTATCAACCACTTACACAGGATTGGTAGATAGGGAAACCGGTTGACCAATCACGTAGCGCAGCTCCTCACGGCCCCACGCGCCTCTCCCTCAGGCCGGAGCCGGTCACCAGGGAAGGTGGCTTGGTTAACAAGGAAACCCGCTGACCAATCACACATCAGTCTTTCCTCCTAGCCACGCCCACTCCTCTGGCGACTGTCTTGTTTTAAGTGCATGAAATCTTGTTTGTTTTTGTCAAGCATAACGCATAAAAGCAATTTAATTCATATTTCTCTCAGATATAAACACCCAGCTTGTCCACTAAATGTCGTGAATAAACACAGAATTACACAAATAAATGAATAAATAAATGGAGTTGACGCTTTGTGTGGTCCACTGCCCAATTTCACACGTTTTTATTAGTTATAAATTGTAGCATCTTTATATAAAACCAGACAAAAGGAATCAGAAATGAAATCACCGCAAGGGAAAAACTGTAAACCGCAAAAAAAGTCACAGCAGATAAAATAACCTTCGACTGCAAATTAATTTACACAGAGAGAGAGAGAGAGGTAAAGAGAGAGAGAGACAGGGTGAGAGAGAGAGAGAGAAAGAGAGAGGTAAAGAGAGAGAGAGAGTGAGACGGGGAGAGACAAAGGTAAAGAGAGAGAGAGAGTGAGACAGGGAGAGACAGAGGTAAAGAGAGAGAGAGAGAGAGAGAGGGGAGAGTTAAAGAGAGAGAGGGAGAGTGAGAGAGGAGAGAGGTAAAGAGAGAGACAGAAGGAGAGACATGGGGAGGGAGAGGTAAAGAGAAAGAGAGAGGGTGAGAGAGAGAGACGGGGTGAGAGAGATAGGGAGAGAGAAAGGGTGAGAGAGAGAGAGGGAGAGAGGGTGAGAGAGAGAGAGAGAGGGTGAGAAAGAGAAAGGGAGAGGTAGAGAGAGAGAGAGAGACAGGGTGAGAGAGAGAGGGAGAGAGAAAGGGTGAGAAAGAGAGAGAGTAAGACGGGGAGAGACAGAGGTAAAGAGAGAGAGAGAGAGAGACGGGGAGAGACAGAGGTAAAGAGAGAGAGAGTGAGACGGGGAGAGACAGAGGTAAAGAGAGAGAGAGAGAGAGAGAGAGAGACGGGGAGAGACAGAGGTAAAGAGAGAGAGAGTGAGACGGGGAGAGACAGAGGGAAAGAGAGAGAGAGAGAGAGAGAGAGAGAGAGGGAGAGAGAGAGAGAGAGAGAGAGAGAGAGAGAGAGAGAGAGAGAGAGAGGGAGAGGAAGAGTGAGAGAGGGGAGAGGTAAAGAGAGAGACAGAAGGAGAGACATGGGGAGGGAGAGGTAAAGAGAGAGAGAGGTGACAGAGGGTAAGAGAGAGAGGAAAAGAGCAAGAGAGAGAGAGAGGGAGAGAGAGAGTGTATTTCTGATAATAGCGAGTAAAGGTGTAGGCGCTGTGTGCTGGAGTTAACCGTTAAAGCCCTGCCCTGATCTCTCTCCCTCATCCTGACATCATTTTGTGGATATGGAACAGATTTCCCTTCTTCTATAAGCAACAAAAAGTCAAAGGTCGCACTGCTGCCATGGCGACACACGTCTGGGACGCGTCTGGTGTTTGGTGTGACTTAAGAATATTTAAGAACAATTTTTTAAAAATTGAAAGAAATAAAAACAATAACTTAAATAGAAGTGCTAAAAAACACAATTTAGTTTTTTTGGAGCCCTTTCAATAAAATAACTCGGGGGAGTAATAAGGACGTCCGTTTATGTTACAATGAAGCCTAAAAATATAAAATGACCATCAGCATCGTCAGGTCATCACGGATAAAGTAAGGGTTCTGGGTATAATACTCTTCACATCCATCCCAGTGCTTCACAGTTTCCCATCATGCCGTGCTGTGCCGCGCCGTGCTGTGCTTAGGGCCCGTGCCGGGTGGTTAGCAGTTCTGGCCCTGCGTTTTCCTGCACTTTCAGGGACTCTGTGTTCTCCTGTACGCTCCCAGCCCGGCGTTTCTTTCCCATCATGCCGTGGGCTCGGGCTCAGCGGTGAAGTCCGTGTTCCCGCCCCCTCCCCCTGTCTCTCGCCGCTCGTGTTCCCTCCTGCGCCGGTCGTTCTCCCACTCCACAAAGGAGTCGAAGAGGCTGGGCCAGGCCTCGTCCTCGCTGTAGTTGCTCAGGTCGGGCCCGACGCTCTGCGTGAAGTTGAGGAACATGTTCCACGTGTCGCGCGAGATGCCGCGCACGCCGCATGGGTTTTCTGACAGGAAGTGGAGCCAGCGCTCGAGCACGGGCGGCGTGTCCAGAGTGAACACCAGCCTCCAGAGGGCGATGGCAATGCAGCGCTGTAGCGAGCGCTGGCCCTCGCCGCAGTCCAGCCCGAACTGGAACGTGAAGCGATACAAGTCCTTAAAATTCTCCTCAGAGCGACAGTCGTCTAACATGGCTGAGAAACGCTGAGAGATCCCCTGCACCGAGTCGGCACGGATCGCCTTACAGCCCTCCACGAACTCGTGTCTACAGAGAGACACAGAGAGAGAGAGAGAGAGAGAGAGAGATAAAGAACTGGAGTACTTAAAAAAAAAAAAAAAAAAAGATTCTTTACAAAATCCGAAATAAACTAGAATTTATTTCCAGATTTAAAAGGTTCAATGAGGTGTTTAGCAACACAGTGTTAATTGTAAAGTGACATCAGTATCTGGACTTGAATACTAATTAAAACCTAGTTTATGGACGGACACACACACACACACACACACACACACACACACACACACACACACACGCACGCGCGCGTTTTGATCCCTCACCTTGTGAACTTGCACATGGTCGCAGCCTGAAACTTCCAGGCAAGCACCAGCACCTTGAACTCGGCCGGGTCCACGTGCAGGTCATTACAAAAACGCTCCATCCCTTCTTCCAAGATGGCGTCCTCGTGCTCGTCCTTATAACACATAAACATCTCCTCTATCCGAGCCAGAGAAAGCCCCTCCCCATCCTGCGCAGTCTCCTCCCTCCTCACATCAGAAAGGGGCGTGGTCGCAGAGGTGTCCGTGGTAACCTCTGGTGACTTGGTGCCGTTGACATCGGCAGGAAACTTGGCCTCCTCTTTGGGCCCACCTCCTCCTCCTCCACTTCCTTTTTTGCCATGGGACTTCCCAGCATCCTTTTCACCACTTTTGCTGCCCAGAGAGGATGTGGGGTTTTTACATTTAGTCACACACTGGCCCATGGTGTCCTCACTCTCTCTCTCTCCTCCTGTCTCTCTTTTCCTCTTTATCACGCCTTCTCCTTCCTGACTCTCCTCCTCAGGCCCGCTCGGCTCCGGCTGAACGCCACCTGACAGCGGTCACCATGCCCTAAAGAATAACATGGAGAAAAACAGACAGTTACTGTGTTTGATAAAGTCAGAACCAGCCACGATGCCCCACCAAATCAGAACCAATCACCGTGCCCAATCAGAACCAGTCAGCCTTCCCATGCCGAATAACAACCAGTCACCATAACCCTACCGAATCAGAACAAGTCGGCGTTCCCATACCGAATCAGAATCAGTCGGCGTTCCCTACCAAATCAGAACCAGTCAGCGTTCCCTACCAAATCAGAATCATTCAGCATTCACTACCGATTCAGAGTCAGTCAGCGTCCCATACCAAATCAGAACCAGTCACGATGTCCCACCGAATCAGAATCAGTCAGCATTCCCTACCGAATCAGGATCAGTCAGCATTCCCTACCGAATCAGGATCAGTCAGCATTCCCTACCGAATCCGTCAGCATTCCCTACCGAATCAGAATCAGTCAGCATTCCCTACCGAATCAGGATCAGTCAGCATTCCCTACCGAATCCGGATCAGTCAGCGTCCCATACTGGATCAGGATCAGTCAGCATTCCCATACCGAATCAGAATCAGTCAGCGTCCCATACCGGATCAGAGTCAGTCAGCGTTCCCATACCAAATCAGAACCAGTCATGATGTCCCACCGAAACCGAATCCGAATCAGTCAGCGTCCCATACCGGATCAGAGTCAGTCAGCGTTCCCATACCGAATCAGAATCAGTCAGCGTCCCATACCGGATCAGAGTCAGTCGGCGTTCCCATACCGAATCAGAACCAGTCACCATAACCCTACCGAATCAGTCACCATGCCATACTGAACCTGAACGAGTTGCCATGACCTTCTGAATATGAATCAGTCAGCATGCTACTAAAAATCAAAATTATATAATAAATTGTGAAGCTCTAACAATCATAACCTACTGATCCAGAGCTGTGTTTTTAGGTTTTTAATTGAATTTGTCATATTTGAACCATCTCTAACTAAATATAAACTAATTCTCGCCTTGCTAACAGGACTACCTGTCTCTAGTTTATCCTGATCGCCTCATCTACAAAACAGGTGCAATGATACTGTCGAGGGGAAGTCGTATGGGACAGCTCTATACTATAAATAAACAGAGAAGTGGCCATGAGCAGTCCTTGTCAGAGTAGTGCTAAATCACACATGCGTGATGTAATTATGAGAATGAGTCACAGGGCGGGGTCGGTGGTGTGGCTGGATAACGATTCACACTTGGCTGTGACTGGTGATTAGGTGCGTATTGTGCAATAGAAACACTCCCTCATGTGTTTCAACACTCCAGCAGGGCTGAGTCAAAGGCGTTGGGTTTGGTTAGATTCCTGAAAACATTCGTCTACTCTGAGGAACTTCATCAGCTTTGATGGGAAACAAATGGAGAAACATCTCACCACTATAGCAAAATGAGGCCAGTGAGTCAGCAAGGCATGACCTGCAGCACACATAGTGTAAACTCAACCAACCAACCCTTAAAATTAAATCAGAGAGTCAGATTAATCACCAGACGTTAAAGAATCAGAGGCTCCATTCACACCTGGCGTTAACAGGTGGTTAACTTATCGGATGGTAAGTGGACCAGTGTGAACAGGGTCAAATGTGGCTCGAAGATGCATTGCGTAACATTCGGAGGAGGTCATATGGGATGCATATGGCCGTCCAGGACAGCAACCAAGGAGCAACTAATCTCCTTTGCCCTCGTTGGAAAATATCTAATCATAGCGAGACTGTTTAGAAATCACGCTGAACCATAAAGCTCTCTGCCGCTACGCTGATGGATAAAGGCGATGCTAACTGCAGAGATGAAAGCCGCTGCTTGTCATAGCTTTATTCGTCGTCTCATCTCTCATTCATTTATAAGTTTCATTAGCAGACCACGTGATTAAAACGCTTGAAACAGTTTGTACAGGTAGAGGAGATAGGATTAGTGGGACATTTCTGCTTGAAAACAAACGCAGCGAAAGACTGACGCAATAAGTGTTCACTGGAGATAATGCCAGGTGTGAACGGCTACGCATCTTCTGATCCGATCGAACGGGACGCATGTTAATGCCAGGTGTGAACGGAGCCTCAGAGTCAGAGTCAGTCTCCAACTATTAAAGAATCAGAGAGTCAGAGTCAGTCAGTGTACTTTACTGAATGAGAGAATCAGAGAGTCGAATTCAGTCACCATCTTCACAAATCACAATCAGAGAGTCAGGTTTAGTCTCCGTAGATTTAACTTAACCACAATACCAGAGTTAGATTCCGAAATAATACCTCAACAATCTAGAATCCAAGAGTCAGATTCAGTCACCATCTTAATACATACAAAGATTCGTGTTTAGTGTCTACAGATTACATTAAGCGGAATCTGATAGACAGTCACCAGACCCTAATGAATCAGAATCAGAGAATCGATCGCAATGTCCTACAGAATCAGAACCAGAGAGTCGGAATCAATCACAACGTCCTACTGAATCAGAACCAAAGAGTCAGAATCAATCACAACGTCCTACTGAATCAGAACCAAAGAGTCAGAATCAATCACAACGTCCTACTGAATCAGGACCAAAGAGTCGGAATCAGTCGCCATATACTACTGACTCGGAACCAGGGAGTCAGAATCGATCGCAGCGTCCTACTGAATAAAAACCAGAGAGTCAGAATCAATCGCAATATCCAACTGAATGAGAACTAAAGATTCAGAATCAATCAGAACGTCCTACTGAATCAGAACCAAGGAGTCAGAATCGATCACAGCGTACTACTGAATCAGAACCAAAGAGTCAGAATCGATCGCAACGTCCTACTGAGTCAGAACTAAAGAGTCGGAATCGATCGGAACGTCCTACTGAATCAGAACCAAGGAGTCAGAATCGATCTCAAGGCCCTAATGAATCAGAACCAGAGAATCAGAATCGATCGCAACGTCCTACTGAGTCAGAACTAAAGAGTCGGAATCGATCAGAACGTCCTACTGAATCAGAACCAAGGAGTCAGAATCGATCTCAAAGCCCTACTGAATCAGAACCAGAGAATCAGAATCGATCGCAACGTCCTACTGAGTCAGAACTAAAGAGTCGGAATCGATCGGAACGTCCTACTGAATCAGAACCAAGGAGTTGGAATCGTTTGCAATGTCCTACTGAATCAGAACCAGAGAGTCAGAATTGATCGCCAGGTCCTACTGGACCAGAACCAGAGAGTCAGAAACGATCGCAGCATCCTACTGAATCAGAACCAGAGCGTCAGAAACGATTGCAGCATCCTACTGAATCAGAACCAGAGACTCAGAAACGATCGCAATGTCCTACTGAATCAGAACCGGACAGTCAGAATCAGTCTCCACATCCTACTGAACCAGAACCAGAAGGTTGGAATCAGTCACCATACCCTACTGAATCAGAGAGCTGCGTTGCTAACAGGACCACTCGT
>CM040454.1:34048098-34066609 GCA_022758105.1 Pangasianodon gigas | reverse complement strand
AGAGAGAGAGCATGTCACTGTAGTGTCTCTCCTCTGCTCTGTGGGTTTGGGAATAAAAATGACTTTTCATTTATAGAATTAAATTCCTTTTGATTGATGAAATTCTGACTAGGTGCCCCTGTAGCAACATGAGTGCAGTCATTTGCTCTGATTACATTTGGGAAACCGGAACAATGCTGCAAATTGTGT
Source organism: Pangasianodon gigas (assembly GCA_022758105.1). Taxonomy (NCBI): domain Eukaryota; kingdom Metazoa; phylum Chordata; class Actinopteri; order Siluriformes; family Pangasiidae; genus Pangasianodon; species Pangasianodon gigas. Next base: position 34,066,420 of record CM040454.1, on the reverse strand, counting down.
TTTAAAGTTGGCCTCTTCACTCACCGTGTACATAACTCTGATGTATCATCATGTCAACTTAATTATGCCAACCAGTACGGCTGACATGATGGAGTTTAAGGATGGCTGGAATATCGCCAATCCCTCTAAACCTTGGACCATCTCAGCACATATTTCCAAGAGAAAGGCTTCTAATTTAAATCAGCTCATTAGCCAGTCATCATAGCTAGGAAATCTTTGCGGTGTCTAAAAACACGTTCTCACCTTATTGTTTGGTTGGTGTGTCTTCTAACAATACCAAAATCTTTAGCCTATTTATATCATTATGCAACCTATTAATAGATCTGTGAATTTGTGAAACCACTTCAGCTGTTTGCAGCCTGTAATTACCCACAATTAATCAACCAACCCACAACGATTTACCATTTCGTTCGGCGAGGGGATTGAACAAACTGCAAATAGTTAACTGGAGCGATAAATATCAATACTTAGAAACAGTTACTTAACAAGTCTAAACAAATAAATAAATATGTTGTTAGGCTTTAACACTTCTCATGTCCAAGCTCAAACAAATTAAACTGTCCAGCAGTACATTCCACACACACACACACATTCAGATGTCAATGTTCTGATATATGTTCATCATTTCTCTCCCAGGCTGTGGAAGTGTAATCTGACAGAGGAAAGCTGTAGAGTTCTGTCCTCAGTTCTCAGCTCAAACTCCTCCAGTCTGAGAGAACTGGACCTGAGTGACAATAAACTGCAGGATTCAGGAGTGAAGCTGCTCTCTGCTGGACTGGAGAATCCACACTGTAAACTGGAGATACTGGGGTCAGATCATCTTTATTTAGCTTTAGAATATTTTATTGTTTGTCATATCTGTATCACTGCCCAGTCACAGATGGAATGACACTTTGCATAATGTGCAGAAACATATCACTGCATTTAAAAACTCACAAGAAGTCTATTAATTCACTTAAAAATGCTGACTTTATTAAAACCCATACATAAAGTACATATCAGTAATGATTTGGTCATGGACAGAGGAGGACTCATTGGCTGAAATTGTTCATTCTGTGATCAGGACTCATTAATGATATGTTCATCGCTGTTCAAGTGTCTTGCCACCGCAAGCATGTGTTTAATATTTTTCTCTCAACTATAGGAAATGAGTGGAAGTTCCATAAAAAGGGAAGCTGTCTCAGGACTGTTCTGCAGAATTTTGCAGTTTTTAAGTATAATATCCATCACTGTTTTATTAGTGGGATGATAAGTGAGCACCAAAGAAATTCACTCTGTGCTAGCTGTGGAATGTGTAGAGGTTAATGCTTGCATTCCCCCGCAGTGCCATGGCAATATCTACGATGCTCTTAGGTAATCCAGTTTTAAAAATAAATGCACAGTTCTTTACTTTTCAAGAGAAAGTCTTCTTTCTCACTGCAGATGTGCTTAAATCTCATTAGCTGTGAATAAGGGATGGAATTTTTGCAGTGCTTGGGATGTGAGGAGTTGTACTCCAATTAAGAATGAGACTCTATAATGGTTTGTAATGGATATTGGTTTTTAAAGTGGAATTTACTGACATCAAAGGCATAGTCCTCTCTGAAATTATTGGAACAGCAGGCTAATTGTTATGTTTTTGCCTAATACTGAAGACATTTTTGTTTTAGATCAAAAGATGAATGAGACGACAGATCCAAATTTCAGCTTCATTTCCTGATATTTACATCTAGACGTGTTAAACAACTCAGAACACGACACCTTTTGTTTGAACCCACCCATTTTTCAATTGATAAAAATACTGGAACATGATCAGTCAAACAGGTGTTTCTTGTTGCCCAGGTGTGACCTGTTAGATTGATTGTTTAAACAATTAATAGCTCTGAATATCTACTCTTGTTTTGAGCCCTGGGTTTAACAACAACTGCATTTGTTGTTAAAAAGGATAAACCAACATGAAGACCAGAGAGTTGTCTATGGGAAAAGAGCAAGCCATTTTGAAGCTGAGAAAAGAGGGAAAATCAATCAGAGGCATTGCACAAGCATTAGTCAATACAACAATGTGGAATATCCTGAAAAAGAAAGAAACCACAACCAGACATCATATAGGTCGGCCAAGGAAAACAACAGCAGCTGATGAAAACCCCTAAAAGAACAGTCAGTGACATCAGCAACATCCTCCACAGGGCAGGGGTGAAGGTATCACAATCCACTGTTGAAGAAGACTTCAAGAGCAGAAATATAGAGGCCATACCACAAGATGCATCCCACTCATCATCAGTAAGAATCAGAAGGCCAGACTGGAAGGTTTTAGACAGTCCATCAGCAGACCTTAACCCAACTGTGCAGCATTTCACCTCCTGAAGAGGAGACTGAAGGGAGAAACCCCCCAAAACTAACAACAACTGAAAGAAGCTGCGCTACAAGCCTGGAAAAGCATCACAAAAGAAGCATGCAACAGTTTGGTGATGCCAGTTTGTCGACGGCTTGATGCAGGTATTGCAAGCAAATATTAAGTGTTATTTACTTTAATTTACTTTAAGACTATTTGTTCCAATACTTTTGCCCACCTAGAAATTGGGTGTTCTGCCACCAAAGGTGCCATGTTCTAATTTGTTTAATGCATCTAGATGTAAATATCAGGAAAAGAAAGCTGAAATTCTGATCTATCGTCTCAAATTCACCATTTGATATCAAACCCAAATGTCTTCAGTGTATAGCAAAAACAAAAGAATTGGCCTGGCTGTTACAATACTTTTGGGGGGCTGCATGTCTAAAAAAGCTATGCTCAAGCTAGGGTGAGAAATACGCCATGTATATTTCAGGGCTGGGTGAAATATAGAGAAGGAAGAAATGAAAAACTGGGGCTCCTCAACTGGGCAGTCAGCAATGCCAAAGATGTCATCTGTGCACCTAAGAAATAGTGTGGGTACATGTTCAGTAAATTGTTCAAAGAACTTTTGCTTGACAAATTTTAGTGCCCATGTTAATGCCTCTTACTTGGGAGTAAAACTTGGAATCGAAGCTGAAACAGTTAAATGTAAGCACAAGTTCTAATAAGCTTAAGAGAAGTGGGTGGCCCCCCAAAAGTTCAGACCAAGATGGCGACGCGTGCACATTGCGAGGCTCGGTGTCTCACTAGTTGTTGCGAATTAGCAATAATCTACTTAGCAGTTTTCCGGGTGCCAAAGCTGAGCTTCCACTTGGTGACCCCAGCTCTCTTTCTCCACCAGAGATGTGGAGCAGGTTGGACGTAAGCAAGGCTGCTGGCCCCGATGGCATCCCAGGCCAGGTGCTCAGAGCATGTGCGAAGCAGCTCGACTGGGTTTTCACAGATATGTTCAACTTATCGCTGGCCCAAGCAGTTGTCCCCACCTCCTTCAAAACTGCCACTATTGTGCCAATACCAAAGCACGGTGCTGCAACAGCACTCAACGACTTTCGTCCAGTTGCCCTTACTCCCATCATCGCCAAGTGCTTTGAGAGGCTGGTCCTTTCTCATCTGAAGGCCTGCCTACAACCATCACTGGATCCCCATCAGTATGCTTATCATCATAACAGGTCAACAGAGGATGCCATTAGCTCAACCCTTCACTCTGCCCTCACTAGTTCTGCGTTAAATGCTGTCATTCCATCTAAGCTGATCTCCAAACTCTCCAGTCTTGGTATCAGTCCCACTCTCTGCAACTGGACTCTTTGACCAACAAACCCCAGTCTGATAGAGTTTGCAACAACACCTCCTCCACCATCACCCTAAACACCGGCGTATGAGAAGGCTGCGTATTGAGTCCTCTCCTCTACTCCCTCTTCACCTCCGACTGCGTACCTGTGCACAGCTCCAACTATATAATCAAGTTCGCAGATGACGCTATGTTGGTTGGCCTGATCAGAAATGATGATGAGACAGCCTACAGGGAAGAGGTTTAAGCATCTGGTAATGCGGTGTGCTAGTAACAACCTTGACCTTAACACCCAGAAAACCAAAGAACAGATTGTGGACTACCTTGAGGAGCCACAAACACACCCCTATCCTTGTGAATGGGACTGAGGTAGAGCAGGTCTTTAGTTTCAAGTTTCTGGGTGTCCACATCTCTGCTGACCTTTCCTGGAACCTCAACACCTCCTCTCTCCTCAAAAAAGGCACAACAGACTGAAGAAAGCTCATCTTGCTCCTCAGATCATGGTGAACACCTATTGCTGCACAGTGTCTGATCAGGAGGCACTACAGCAGGTAGTGAAAACTGCCCAACTCATCATTGGAACCCAGTTGCCCAACATTTCAGAGATTTATCAAAAGCGTTGCTTGCGGAGAGCGAGAGGTGTTATCAAGGACACCTCCTATTCCCACCATGGACTGCTTGTGCATCTCCCATCAGGAAAATGCTACAGAAGTCTGCGTTGTCGCAGAAAAAGACTCATGAACAGCTTTTTCCCTTCAGATGTACTAATGCTGAACTATTTGCCCATCTGCATTTTAATCCACTGTATGTATCCACTGCATCATATTGCATGCATCATGCTGTTTACCTCCACCTGAATTCTGTTTATCTCAACTAACTGCACCATAATTCTTATTTATTCCATTTAAATTAATTGGCATTTGCATTACTGGTTATGCATCATACTGTTTACCTTTACCTGTACACTGTTAACTTATCGCACCATAATCTTACTACATTTCACTTATTTTCTATTTGCACTACTGGTTGGATGCTAACTGCATTTCATTGTCTCTGTACTCGTACTCTGCACAATGACAATAAAGTTGAACCGAACCTAACCTAACCTAACCTAACCTTTTTCATTCGTACATCTAGAAAATGGTTTTGGGCTCTCAATTCATCCTCATTAGGAATGACTATACAGGCTTTTGATATCCATGGAAAAAAGGAAAGAACTTTTTTGGAGGAACTGTTCTTTGAAGCATTTAAGGACTTGTAGGAAATGTGAAGAGTCTTTGACAAATGCTGGTAAAAACTGAACAGTAGGCTGGAAAATGTGGAGGGACTCTGTAAAAAATGGCTGTAATTCCTAAACTTTTAATGCAGTATTTTTGTTAAACCCCTTGAATAAAAGCTGAAAGTCTACACTTCAACCACATCTTGAGCAATTGTGACACACTTGCAAGGTCAATTGTGTAACCAGTAAATTCATTATAGTTTTCACATGAAGTCTATTTTGTTGAAGTTATCAGCTGTTCACTGATGGAGACTTGAGTGCAAAACTGTTAATGGCAATTGCAGCCCTAAGCCATCTTCAAGTGTATTACACCTACACATTACATATGTAACATGAACAATAGGTTTATAGTAATGTGCTCATTCTAACACGTTTCTAATGTAACAGCTCATTCACATGGACTTGTATGGTGTATGCTCCATGTAATCTAAGCCAATCAATTTTACTGTTCCAAGAGAGCTGTTAAAAGCCTGTTGTCCAATGAGTGTTAATCTTTCCTCCCATTAAAACACATTGTACTTGAATCTGCCAGAGATGAATAGTATAGAAACTCTGCTAAACATTTAATTGCCACATTTAAATAAAATTTTAGGGGAAGCAGGCTTTCCATGTAGTCTCAAAGCAGTTGCTGGTGACACACATACACACCTTCAGATTTCAGTTTTCTGATATTTCATCATTTCTCTCCCAGGCTGTATCACTGTAATCTGACAGAGGAAAGCTGTAGAGTTCTGTCCTCAGTTCTCAGCTCAAACTCCTCCAGTCTGAGAGAACTGGACCTGAGTAACAATAACCTGCAGGATTCAGGAGTGAAGCTGCTCTCTGCTGGACTGGAGAATCCACACTGTACACTGGAGACACTGAGGTCAGATCATCACTTTCACACTGTGGATCCTGCATTTCTGTCATATGACTGTTTTACTTTCATAAAATATTGTCTGAAATGGAATACAAATTTAATAAAGCAGCACTATCTGCTATAGTTACCCAGTCAACAGAGTGGAATAGAGGAATAGAGTGTTGAACACAGACAATATTAACAGACCAAATGCAGTCTCCCCGGTTTCTTGATTAAGATAAACAGATATGACAGGAGTAAAGACATCAAAAAACACATTTTTAAAAAAAAAGGCAACGGACCCCACCAGTCACCCAAGTACTGTGTATCAGGTCAACTTATCTAGATACTGGAGGAGGGGATGCCAACTCTTGTGAAACTGACCACGTGTGTCTGACAAAGAAAACTTTATTCTCTCCAAATGCAGTGGTTTCACCATTTCCTCTAGCCACATTTTTTCAGATGGCACCAGATGGCATTGATGCTTGTGAAGCATGGACAACTTATCAAAGACCTGAAGCACAATCAACAGTTATTCTGGTTGCAATATTACAATATTATGTGTAGCATATCTGATATAGTTTGAAATACATTAGTCCAAAATTGAGTCAGATTAGGACAAAGGTCATAACTATGGAAAAGGGTGGCTTCCTCAGTATGGCATTTATCACACATCTGGGAAACAACTGGAAAAAATTTTATAGTTTAGTTTTTGTATTGTATAATCTGTGGATGCTTTTAAATTGAATAAGGCAGTATTTGGAGTTAGCTGTTGTTAGTTGTGTATGTTCCCTAGTGCTTCCTCCCAAAGCTCATCCTTGATCTCAGACCCCAGCTCTTTTTGCAGAGTGCCATAAATCAATTCAATTCAATTTTATTTATATAGTGCTTTTAACAATGGACATCATCATAAAGCAGCTTTACAGATATCTGGATATAGATTTAAATTTATAAATTTATCCCTAATGAGCAAGCCAGAGGTGACGGTGGTGAGGAAAAACTCCCTGAGATGATATGAGGAAGAAACCTTGAGAGGAACCAGACTCAAAAGGGACCCATCCTCATCTGGGTGACACCAGATAGTGCGATTATAAATCATTTCTCTTCTATAACTGTATACTAGAGAGTCGAGTAGCGCTAAGTGTGTTGAAAGGATCTTGAATGAGTATCATAGTCATTTCTGATTTCATTACAGTGCAGTTTTTTATTAATATAATAGTGTTCACTGATTGAGACTTGAGTGTAAACTGTTTTTAGCAAGTGCAGTCTTTAGGCTATCCAAGTAAGAACATCCACAGCCATCTTTAGGGTGTCTGTGTGGTACCATCCTCAGCAGCAAATGATTCTCAGCATCAGCATGGATCAGGCAGGTCCTGGAGGCAGAAGGAGTCAAAATCACTGGTATAGCAGGAGTAGCATGTGTAGCTTGACAGAGAGAGAGAGAGAGAGAGAGAGAGAGAGAGAGATTGTTAAGTATGCTTTTTGTCCTGTAATAGTTAAGGACAATGTACTTTGTGTGCAGAGTGCAAGCAGGGACTCCGGCAAGACTAGCTATGACAGCATAACTAAAAGTGAGAGCCAGAAGCTAACACAGACATGAGGGCACCCTGGGACATAAAGCAGCAGCCACTCCACCGTCAACAAACCTGAGTGAACGTGTGAGAGTGGGGGGGCGACAGCATCCAAACATCCCAGTTCAATACAACACTCTATGCCTGTGAACCCTCCAGACCTGCCCCTGTATCTAAGAGAAACTATTAACAATTATAACTTAAAATATCAACAACTATTAACAAAAATATGTGAATTTTGAAAGGGTACTCTTGAATGGAAAGGTTTGCAAATCTGAGAGATCAGGGAGTTTGATTGGCATCAGCTCATTGTTAGACCAGTTCATCCCCTAAACTGAAAATGTTCCAAAGTGAGAAATTAAATCTAGGATTGCTGGAATAGTGACTTGAGGTTTGTTTCATACAACAGTATGTCATCTGCTAGGGCAAAGGCAAAAAGCAGTGGCAATCAGTCAAATAAAACCTGAGCCAGGACAAAGCTGTTCCCTTAACTCCAACAACATTTTCTAGTCTTTCAAAAGAATATTATAATCTTTGGTATCAAAAGCTGCCCTAAAGGTCAAGCAACACAAGCAAGGAGACACAACCCTCATTAGAGGCCAGTAATCGGTTATTTACCACTTTAACCAGCGCTGTTTCAGTACTGTGATGAGGCCTAAATCCTGACTGAAAGATTTCATGAACGTTATTCCTATGCAAGTATGAGCAAACGACAAGCAGATGAGCAGTCTTAATACAATGCCCTCCATTTTTAAAAAAAAATCATGTTTTTATTTGCCTCTGTACTCCACAGTGTTAAATCTGTACTCAAATAATGCACATGTGGTTAAGCTGCACATTCTCAGATTTTAATAATGGGCATTTTTTTAATACATTTTTGTTTTACCACGTATAAAGTACAGCACTTTATATACATATCCCCCCATTTCAAGGCACCATAATATTTGGGACAGAGGTCTTCACTGGTGTTTGTGATTACTCAGGTGTGTTTAATTGCTTTATTAGTGTAGTTATAAAACAGCTTACAGCATCTAGTCTTGATTCTAGACTTTTGGTTACCTTTGGAGTGTACTTTGTCTTGTCAACATGAGGACCAGAGCTGTGCCAATGAAATTCAAGGGACACATAATAGGGCTGAGAAACAAGAAAAAAACAGCAAAACATTCTGGCTTACCAAAATCAACTGTTTGGAAAATTATTAAGAAGAAAGAGAGAAATGGTGAGCTTAGTAACTCTAAAGGGACTTGTAGAAATCTCCATACAGACAGAACAGAAACACTCTTCAAGAAGCAGGTGTGGATTTGTCAATGACCTGTATTTGTCCTTCTCTCTGCAGGCTGGAATGCTGCAGTATTACAGGTGAAGGTTTTGCTGCTCTGGTTTCAGCTCTGAAGTCAAACACCTCATCACACCTGAGAGAACTGATTTTGTATGGTAATAAACCAGGAGAATCAGGAGTGAAGCTGCTCTCTGATCTACGGAAGGATCCACACTGTAAACTGGAGAAACTACAGTGAGTTTCTGATTTTACTGTCTGTTTTACAGACTTGATTTGTGTGACTTGTAATTCAATTCAATTTTACTTATTTAGCACTTTTAACAATGGACACATTGTCACAAAGCAGCTTTACACAAAGCTGGATATAAAATTAAAATTGATGAGCAAGACAGAGGTGAGGGTGGTGAGGAAGATCTCTCTGAGATTTCAACAACAGGAATCTCAACAAGAGGAAGAAACCTTGAGAGGAACCAGGCTCAAAAGTGAATTATAGGGTGTACTTATTTTTTTCCCACTTGATTTCTGAATGTTGGTTTACGTCTTGCAAAAAATGACTCCATACTGAAATCTTTTGTGGGTTTTTTTTTTTTTTTTGTCTCCCGAGGTTATTTGTTTGTTTATAGAAGTTAGTGAGGATCACACAGTTGTTATTTAGGCCCTGATAAATAAACACATAGAATTGAAGGAGGGTGTACTTTCTTTTTCCCATGACTATATGTAGTTCAGAGATTTCAGTTTATTTTATAGTTTAATATGTGTATTAACCCTGCTCTGTACTGTAAATATTGTATATGGGCCTGTTGAACATTCAGAACAGATTTAAGATTCTACACTCACATGGTGTTTACACTGATTTTTCTTGTGATGACTGATTCTGATAAACATATAATCAAATCTGATTATTCTGCCCTTTTCTCCTTCTTTACAGGCTCTTGTGATACTCTGTGAATCTCACACACAGAGGATGATGAGGATAAACAGTATAAAGTGTTCTGAAGAACAGCTGTGAGAGCTGAAACTCTGACATCTTACTTCTCTCATTTAGTGATAATGATAAAGTTAAGATTTTGCTTTTATAATGTTTTGTTCTAATTATTCCGATGGTTTACAATGTTAGAAATTTATTACTTCTGATTGTTTGTAAAATATGAACCAGCTGAGATATAAAATATAAATATGAGTTTACATATTAATGATCTGCATCCTCTCCTATTAAAACTTTTAACAGAAGAACATAAAACCCTATTGTACATATAATGTGCCTTTTAATAAAAGATTTGTACTTATGTTGGTGTTTGTCTATTTATGTGTAACACAAAAAAATTGTCTCATGATATCAGTTGAATACATACAATAATTTTTTCTATTTAAGACAATAGAAATGTTTAATTAGGTTAATTCTGCACATTATTATGCTTACAACATTCCTACATTAATTAATAGATATTGCATCATGCCCATTTAAAGAAGTTTCAGACCAGTGAAGATACTATTGCTATTTTGATGGTTAACCAGGCCAGCACTGCACCAGCCGGTACAGGACCAGAGCAGTAAAGATCTCCAAGGATCCCACGTACCCTGTGTGTTCCACAGCCCGACTGTTCCAATGGCTGCAGTCTGAAAAGAGCTTCTGAAACCACATGGAGCACAGGGTCAGCCATGGTACGTTGCCCCTGGGGCAGTGAAGGTTAAGGGCCTTGATCAAGAGCCCAACAGGTTAATTTGGTTGTGTGGGTGTCTAGTTTCCAAGACTTGTGTCCTCTCTAGGACTTATTTAACTTATTTAAGCTGTCCCTAAAACAGATTTACCATCCACTGCCTGGAACGAAGTTTCGACCATCTCTGTCACAGAAGAACCATTAGCTACAGATTGGCACTATCATTCTAATGAAAGCAGCAAAATGGCTAACGTACCACCACTTGCCATAGGCAAGACAATTTTGTAAGAATGCACCAAAGTGATTACTCCATCCTCACTGTTTGGCCAGTGTACATCTGACTGTAGGGCTTTGCGCAGTGAAACCACCACTGATGCAATGCAAACATCAAAGACAGTCATGAGGCCAAGCCAATCTGTTTGTAATGCAATTGAACATTGTTTAAAATCAGACCTAAAATCTAGTCAGAGCCACAGACAGACCATCCATGTGCTTCTCAGATGAGAAGCCTTCGTAGATGTCGCTTGGGCATTAAGGAGGACTCCCCTGAAGGGTGCAATTAAGGACTAATAATTTCAGTTAAGCCACATCTGACAGCCTAGAAAGACACTCTGTTTTTGGGAGACACATATAAAGGACAGAGGTACTGAGAAACAGAACAGTTTATAGCTAACTCAGAGATAGCATGACAGATTTAAAAAAATGTATTACCACAAGAAGCTTCACTTACCACAGCCTGAAGAGATGACAGGAGATAATCGGAGTCTAACACCAGCATTGCAGAACAGATTACCTGTACCTCTGACTGGTCACAAGCTGTTACGCAGTAAGCTCCAAGCTGCAAAGACAGTGCAGAAAAAGCTTCCTGCCAAACAAGCCTGATGGATGGGAGGTTTTGGTGGAGGCATGACAAGGTGCTGGCCCAGCTGGCTGAAAGCAAGGAACAGGAAGAAACAAAAACATCAAATTAATTGACCAGCTGAAGGCCAGGTGAAAACCCGAGGAGCCAGGGAGAACAGGGGTCCTGACAATGGCGGGTGACTTGGAGATGTGGATGGACATCAGAAGGCAGCTCAAATTCCCAGAGGAAACTGCAGTCACAAACTTCCAACCAGACATCGTCCTCTGATCAAAAGGCAAGAAGTGATTTTAAGTGAGCTGATAGTGCAAGAGGATGGAAAAGGTAAATGAGCAAATACTGAGGAAATACTAGTTCTCATTCTTGAGAGCCAGCAGAGAGGGTAGAAGTCTTGGAATATTCCAGCTGTGGTTGGCTGCAGGGGTTTTCAGGGCAACTACCCTAAGGAGACTTAGGAGTACTAGGTGTCAAAGGACCAGCTCAGAAGAAGTTGGTAGCCAACATCAGTAAGCAGGTGGAAAGTGCATCCCATGGCTGAAGAGAGAAAAGCGGTGGCAAAATGAAACCAGCAGCAAGGAGGCAGGGCAGAGCTGAACAGAGAAGTGACTGGTGTGGTGAAGGGGGCAGTTCCAGGATGCTGGTTCTGCTGTTGAGCCTTTTGGTGGTGTCATGGGCTTAAATAGATGAAACAGCAGAGATGGGTGCCGTTTTGAAAACCCAGAGAAGAAACAAAGGTCTGCTGTGCAACGCTCTAAGCAGGTGAACACCTGAAGAGAGAAAGAGAAGCAACTGTTGCGCCAACTGGCTCACAGAAGTCACAGGGTTAAAACCATGTGAAGTGAGTGCTGAGATGATCACATCGTATTTTAGATATTGATTAATGCTTAAATAGAAGTATGGGAGTTCTGCTCAGTATTCCATTTAAATTCAAATTCAGAACGTTTGAATCATGTAACAGCCCGTATTTTCTGATTAGACTGTGATTCTGTGTCATCTTCCTCGAATTAGTCCACAGTAAAACTGCTCCATCATCATCTCAGTCAACAAGCCACCACCAGAGACCATGTAAAGCAGTAAAGCAGTAAAAATCGTAGCTGATGAACAGCTAAAATCCTTCTGCTCTGAAATATCTTCAACACTCGGTTTTCCAAACTTTGTATTGTACACTTTTTTAAAGGGCAATTCACCTATGTGACCTGTGATGTTGCAGTAGCAATGGAAAAATATAGGAAGAAAAATGAAGTAAATATATTAAAAATATATTAATAAACAGCAAATATATTAATATTTGCATTAAAAATTGCATAAAAGAATTAAAACAAACAGTTTTTTTGAAATATTTATTGAAGACATTCCACATTCACGCCAAAATAAAAAAAAAAAATTATTCATATATAATATATATATATATATAGATTTATTTTTCCATATAGTGCTAGTGAGTATGATAGATATTTATTATTTTTATTTTAAACTTTAAACAAAAACTCTGTGAAACAGATATATACACAACGCTGAGTATTTAACACTATACAGTGACTTACAGTGAGTGTGTTTAATCAAAACCTTAGCGTTCACCTAAAATACATCATATAATAAATTTTATTCTCTCCAAAAAACCAACCAAACACACACACACACACACACACACACCCCGAAAATGAGCAAAAAGCAACCGGACACATGGCTCTCTGAAAACGCAAAACCAATCAAAACACAGCTCTTCAAAACCGACTAAAGCAAGTAAACATGCAGAGAATACTTCTATTTAAAACAGCACTGATTAGAACTATATTTAGATAGAATATAAAAATTATATTTAAAGCAAAGGCCATTTTGTGAGGCGACACAAGCAGCAGTAATTTACTTGTGAACTAAGATTTTGTCAATTTTATGTAAATTAGGTATGATCCAGTAAAGTGACTAATCCAAACGACTTGGAATCGAATGATTCATCAGACCATCAATTATTCATCAACGATAATTTATAAACAGTTGAGTGTAAAACATTTGGATGCTGAAGGTGGAAGGTGAGATATTTCATTTTTGTGGTTCCAAGATATTAAAAATGAAATGTGGGTGTAAACTGCAACAAGACAACACTCTGAAAAATAACACAAAATCAACAGAAAAATAATTTGAAAGAAAACGGCTAAAATTATTCAGAGGATGAGAAACAGGTTGGACGCTTTTTTTAAATTAGATTAGATTAGGTTAGATTATTAGTTACCAGATAATATTTATAGCACATTAAAAAAAAGGGGGGGGGGGGACTTTTACAAATTTCTGAACTGATATTTAGGGATTTTTCCACTATTAATATTTTTATATTATTATTATTAGCAGTAGTAGGATTAATAATAATAATAATAATAATGATAAGAATAATAATAATAACAATGTTTCATCATTTTGGTTATACAGATGAAGGAATATCTGTGAAAACAAACAATAAAAAGTCTCGTTTGCTCTAAAATAAAATAAATTACAAAAAAAAATGTTGTCCTAAGGGTGTATAAACTTTTGCACAGGACTGAGTGGCACTATTACTTTAGCTTTAAATCCTGATAGTGTTTATTTAATGTTCACTTGTTCTTATGGTTTTATTCTCAGTAGCCAAAGGTCACTACCCATAATTATATTACCCATAATGCACTGCAAGTGTATATCAGGTTTATACTCATTTGTTTAGCATTCCTGTGCTAAGCTAGGCTCTAATTTGCTGTTTAGCTAGCAGGCTACGATAACACAGAGATGTGGCTATCTTTGTTTTATTTATGTTTTCTAGTTACGTTTTTGTTTTTTTTGTTGATGCAGTGTTGGTGTATTCATCCTAAACTACACGTTCTTCCATCACACACTAGCGTTTCACAAACAAACATGGCTGACTGCGTTGCCTCAGAAAGTCACAAGTGTTTGAAGCACGTAGCTGCAGGAAATTAAAAGCTGATACACATCAGTAGCCAATCAGATCGTCTATAACACAATGACTGACAGCAGTGAGGGCTATGGAAAACTGAGCTATAATGAGCTGTGTATTAAAAAATGAGTTATAAAATGAGTTATAATCTCTCTCTCTCTCTCTCTCTCTCACACACACACACACACTTATTTACAACATTGTTAGCAAAATTACAGCTGGCTCTCTGAATAATAGACTCTTACTGAAAGTTATACAGCAGTTAGCAAATCTCTCCCTCACACACACACACACACACAAAACAATAATAAAATCTAAGCAGCTGATGTCTCTTCACTCACTACAACAACAAAGATATTAATTAAACATAATAATCTTGTGTATATGTTTGTTCATAGAAGTGTGTGTGTGTGTGTGTGTAAAAGTTGTTCATATCTTCCTTGAGTCTTTTGCTTCAAACAGCTTCATCCGTTCCTGCACTGTTAATCCCTCTTTCAGACTCTGAGGAGAAGAGAAAGGAGTGAGAGTATTACAAAGCTGTCAATCATGCACAAAGCCCCTCCCACTAGAGGCCTCACATCATCAAGGAACCCCAAGACATGGACCTGTTTCCTCTGAAAAGTCCACATGGAGGCATTGTTCTTTTTTTTCACCTACTTCATTCATAACTGAATGATAACAAGCTCATTGTTCATTTATTTAACTTTTCAATCCCAGCTCTTCACATACCAAAAGGGTTACCAATATACAACTGTTGCCATGGTGATGGCACATTTAATTAACACATTTCCAGGCTGAACTTTACAGTAAATCACTTTCACTTCCACTGTGACAGTGAAGTGCAAACAAACCAGCATCTAAACCGTTACTGATGATCACTGCCATGCTTAAACATAAACAGGAAAGATTAATAAACCTTATTTTCAATAAGGGAGACTCTTACGATATAATTCACGTCAGAAATATGTGAAGATTATATCCACATACTGTGCTAGATTTGTATGCGTTTTTAATTTAATTTTAAACTTCCTACTCTTTTACGAGATTGGTGTAGTTTGCTTGATTTTTCCAAAGATTCATGACTTTCATTATATATCACTGAACGATGCGTTTATATTTACTGTAATGCAAAAATATTTGGTTTCTTTAGTAACGTCTTAATAAAAATAACTCACTTCAGCATAAATTTTTACAAATACAATTAATTTTTATATACAAGTTAAAAAATTATCCTGAATATTTCATATATTCTGAATATTCAGGATATTCTGTAACAAATAGACGTTGTTTACATGATGCCAAAGGCGTTGATGCCTCTGCTACCAACGAGTCTATTCCTTCTTGTTAGTAATCTGTATGCCAGAAATTCCCTTTAAAAAACTTCAAGCAATAAGGAAGCTACTGAAGAAAAACTCATGTGACCTTGATGTGACCTTGGTCCTGTTGGGATCAATTCCAAAATCTAATCAGTACATCTACTGATCACAATGATAATTCCATATAAATCCTAAAAACATTCACAAACTCTCGAAAATCTCCAAAGGATGGATGGATGGATGGATGGATGGATGGATGGACGGACGGATGGATGGATGGACGGATGGATGGATGGAAGGAAAGATGGACAACCCAAAAACTTAGTGGCAGAGGCATGAAAATTCATGTTTTTGTCAAACGTACAAAGAATGAAAGACGCACACCATACAGGTCATCATTCTATAATTCAGGTTAAAATAATCGCAAACATAATAAACTACACACAAACACACAACACAAGAAGAAATACACAACAGGAATGATTTGTGCAAGCAAACACACACACAAATACACACACACACAAACAGAAATAGGTTAACACACAACAAAACCCAAGCAGTGCTGTTACTGGTGGTTTTGATTACATCGATTTTGTTATGATAATGTAAAAGGTTATTAACACAATCTTGTTAAAAATGTACCATTTTTTTCAGTTTAATTATATTTTAATACACTGACCTACTGACCCCATGGCAATAGAATTAATGGATATTAAGCACAACTTGAATCACTGCAGTGCTGAAAACACAGTCACTACATTGATGTGAAAACTGAATTACTGTGATACGTAAATCACTACAGCAGCGCCAAACTTACTCACCTAATAATTACACTGGATCACTATATAATAATAAACCAGATCACTGTACTGGCCTAAACTGGATCTTGTCACTGACTAAAAGTGTCACATACATGAACTTGATCACTTCAGTTGGCTGGATAACGCCAGTGTGCTAGACTAGATTCCTTCGGTGACCTACACTGGATCACTTTAGCGACCTAAACAGGATCAATAGTCAGCTAAACTGAATCCTTTCAGTGACCTAAACTGGATCACTTCTGTGACCTAAACTGATTTCAGTGACCTAAACTAGATCACTTCTGTGACCTAAACTGGATCACTTCTGTGACCTAAACTAAATTACTTCAGTTACCTAAACATGATCACTGCAGTGGTCTAAACTGGATCACCGCAGTGGTCTAAACAGGATCACCGCAGTGGTCTAAACTGGATCGCTTCAGTGGCCTAAACTGGATCACTGCAGTGGTCTAAACTGGATCACTACAGTGGTCTAAACTGGATCACTACAGTGACCTAAAATTAATCACTTCAGTGTGCTAGTTGAATTCAGTTACCTAAACTGGATCACTAAAGTCACCTAAGATTAATTACTTTCATGGCCTAAACTAGATCACTTAATTGACCTAAACTGGATCACTACAGTCTGCTAAATGGGATCACTTCAATGTTATTGCTGGAACCCTTCAGTTACCTGAACTGGATCACTTCAGTGGCCTTAGATGGGTCTATTGACTGTCTATCACTGTTATCCAAAACTAAATATCTACAGAAAAGCACTGAGTCAGTACAGCAGGTAAAACCCATTCAGGATCGGGGGAGGGGCATGCTGAGTCACGGAAAGGACATGCAAGTTTGAGGCTTATTCCAGAGCATACAATACCTACATCACTGAAGGGGCGGGGTCAGCTATCCCAAGGCAACTCCTCAGTCACAGACTGACAGGGCAATATACACGAGAGGTAGACTTTAACATTTGTACAATACGCACACACACTTTTACTCACTGAACACACACATACACACGTAAAGAAACGTAACGTGAGCACTTCAGTATAACCACAATGCAATCTCTCACCTTCGACCTCACTCCACGGACCTGCCTGGAAACAGCTGAGCGTTCTTTCTTCAGGAAGTCAGGGTTACTTTTTGACTTCATGATATCTGTAAACACACACACACACACACACACGCACGCACATGTACATATTGGGTTTCACACTGACAACACTGCAGTGTGTGTATGCCTGGCTGTGTTTTTGTGTGTGCGTCTATTTCTACTGCTTTATTTTCAACAATACATTTTCCTCTTTGCTGCTAATGTTCTATGGGAGTCCCCACAACTCAATAATTACAAGGATGTGCAGTTTTATTCCTAGTAATGTCCCTAGTGCACAATAATGTCCTCACAAAATGGCTCTATCCTTCTCTTTTACTTCAACAATGCAAATTATAAGAGGTTTTGAGTAAGGTCCCCACTAGTTGTCTCCATAAAAATTGCAAGAAAGTATGTGAACTGAATGTAAATTTAATTTCTAGTTGTTTATTAACTACGCACTTACAGTATATCTGGATTTCTGTAAGTCTCCTTTGGGATAATGACAGCTATGCGTGATTTTCTCCCACAGTGAAGATCATGCTTTGGTTGTTGCTATATAGTTACATGTAAATATGTAAGTGTTTAAAATTTCTCTAAAATTAGTTTTTCCGTCAGTAGATTAGGTTAGAACTGTAGAGGAAGGCGTGCTGTCTTTCAGTGGAATGAAAACTTTAAATGTGATTTTCTCCGTTTTCACTTTTGGGGGATAATCAGACTTTAAAACAAAAGAGAAACACGCAAACGATGGTATACAAAGTAGAAAATATCGATATTTGATCGTGTGAAAGGTTTCGCAGGCGGACACACACACATTTTATTATCGTCCTCGCCGTGCGCTAATGTCCCCAGAAAGCAGGTGTTTGACTTTGTTCTATATAATGTGATGAGTGTGTATATGTAAATGAAATGTCTAGTAACGTCCCCACAAAGCATGACTGTGACTTCTGTCCCTATAATCTAACAGAAGGGTTGTGTGTGTGTGTGTGTGTAGCTGGTTGTGTGTGTGTGTGTGTGTGTGTGTGTGGGTGTGTGTGTGTGTGTGTG
>CM040454.1:34031194-34038694 GCA_022758105.1 Pangasianodon gigas | reverse complement strand
TAGCGTTATTGTTTATAATCCTACTTGTTTGTAGTGTGTGACTCTTTCTATAAGGAAAAGGGTGTTTGTAATGTCTACTGGAACATAACACGAGTTGAGTAAGTAATCCTTGCCAATGAAGTAAGTGATTAAAATCTTGAGATGAAAAAGTTTCTTTAGGAAACATTCATCTCATCAGATCCACTACATGATATAACGAAATTCTACAGGTGATGCTACCCACACAAAACATCTACATGTGCCTGACTTGATTAAATTGGTTTAAAGTGATAGTCTCAACCTTAAGACTGTCGAAGTCTCTCTGGTACTTTTCTCGCAGACTGGCCATGTCTCCATCTGGCGGTTTGTTCTCCAGTTCATCACGCATGTTCATCATCTGCAGCTCCAGCTCCTGCACACGGCTTCTCAGCAGTGACATCGAGTCCCTGCTCACTTCCTGCTCAAGCCCCTTCCCCTCCTCCAAATGACTGGCACCTTGTGCCTCTGTTGTGGATGGATGATGTGTATCATCTGCTATTGTCTCCAATCTCTCTCCGAGAGTGCGAATAGTCTGACTGTATCGCTCATGTAGTTTCTGAATCTCTTCCTGATGTACGTTTTCCAGTTCCTGAACTTTCCCACAGAGTTCATGCTCCAGCTTGCATATGTGTTCCTTGTGCATTAGCTCTGCTCCCTCAACTTCTTGCAGCAAGGTTTCGAGTTTCTGTTGGGTGTTTTCAGCACGATCGATTAATGCTAGCTCTCTGGTCACTCGTTCCTGCTCTGCCTGGCCCAGTTCTTCTGCATGCTTTCTCTTAATCTCCTGTATCTCCCTCTGGAAAGCCTCCTCCATCTCTACAATCTGCTCCTGCTGCTTTCCCATCTCCTTAAGCTGCTTTGCTGCCTCCTCTCGTAGAGTTTCGTTTTCCTCCTGAATGGAGTTTATTGTCTTGAAGTAATGAATCCGTTCCTCTTCCAGGCTACTTTGGAAACGCTGGTGGATGGCTGCTACGTGCTGAGCATGCTCCTGGACCAAAGTGGCCATATTGTGGCTAGTCTCCTGGCAGAGTGATAGCTCCCTCTCATGTTCAGCTCGCAGTCGACAGGCAACATATGCTACCTGTACCTGAATAAGAGCCTCATTCATGCTGAGAGAGTTGCACATCAGGACTCTGGTGTCTCTGGGTCCTAAAACTGCTTGGATTTGACCTGCAAGTCCACAAAGGACAGAGCTGTTACCTTCCTCACATGCCTTCTCCAGCTGCTGAGACAGGTGGAGAAGAACCTTTGCTTGTCTCTTTAGCTCAGTAATAAGACTCTCTCGCCTAGTATCCAGTGATGCCACTGATTCTGTGACACACGACTGCATGATTCCAGCTAAGTGTCTTTCTATTATTTCTTGAGCAAGAGTGTGAGCTTCTTCCCTCTCAATCTGCTGTGCATAAGTGGCAAGTTCAGGAGGGGTGATATCAGAAAGGGAGGTCTCTGTATCAGCAATAAGCTTATCACCAGCATCCTGGGTGACACTTTTGGTGTTGAGATCCATAGCTGCTTCCCTCACAACTATATCCCTTTGCTGCAAGATCTCTTTTACCTTTACTAAGTCTCTTTGAAGTTCCTCAAACTTGTCTTGGTAAGAGTGCTTTAAGTTCTGAAGCGAGTAGGCAAGTTCAGCATTAATACAAGCATTGTGAATTAAATTCTGAGCAAAAACACTATTGCCAGGTGGCTGCAAATTGTCTGATTGGTCACTAAACGTATGTACTTTGTGGAGCTCATTTTTATTCAGCTCATTTATCAGCATGCTCTGTAGTTTTAGTTTCCTCGTCAGAATGTCGGTGTAAATTACAGAAAGGCAATCCTCGTGGCTCATGTTAACTTGTTGGGATTCTCTATTTATCTCGCTAAGACTTTGCATTAGTTCCGATTTTGGATCTTGAAGAGAAAATGCCATTTTTTCCAAAACAGTCCCTTCAAAGGATAACATTCTTGCAAGAAGCTTTATTGCACTTTTATCCATCTGTGTCTGGGGCTCACTCTGACAGGTAAGAGAATCTTCATATCGTGCGGCAACTTGCCTAATGTGCAAGGCTGCATTAACCAAGTCTTTCTCAATCTCAGCTAAGGTGTGAACTTGTGCTTGTGCTCTTCCCTCCTCATTCTGACTGCTGAGAATCTCCCTAACCCTAAGCCTGCAGGACTCTACAAAAACCAGAGCTTTCTTGTAATCTTCATTGTTGCCACTGTCTTGTACAATGTCGTCCAAGCGAGAGTGGAATTTACCATCTGGTTCATCCTGGTCTGGCTCAGCAGAGGTATCATCACAGCATACTTCCATCAAAACTTTGTCGCCAGGCAGCTCTTCTTCATTTTGCATCTTTGATGTGATACCTCTAAGCTTCTCCTCTGTGGCCTGGAGCTTTGATTCTAGCACATGGATGATGGACAGAAAGTTTTCTGTATCACTGCAGTACTGGAATGTGTTGTCACTTACTAAGCTGATCTCCTGGGACAAGTCCTGGATGGTGTCATCAGTGAGATTCAGGCCTGTTTCTGGTTCAAGGTCCTGCCTCTCCTCTTGAGTAAAATCTAAGTATGTGTTATCTGTCTGAACTCTGTCAATTCTTTGAGACTGGTGGTATTTTTGGCATTGAATGTTGGAGAAGCGGATCCTCTGCCGCTTGGCAAAGGACACTTCTGTCTCTGAGCTGCTTCTTGCAAGAGGCAAAGAGGAAGTGGTAGAAAAGGATACATCATGCTCTGCTTGTTTTTCTAGTGCATCAAAGACATCCTCTTGAGAGCAGCATCGTTCTGTTCTAAGGTTTGCGTACCCCAAACGCAAAGCATTGAGATGCTCTTCCAGTTCAGATATTCGGTCCTCTGCCAGGGCCAGCTTCTCCTGCAACTCTTTCTCCACCTCCCTATGCCCAATCTGACTAAGAAGCTCATCCTTTGCCTTCAGGCGTTGTTCAGTTTCCTCCAGACTGCTTCCTAGAGCAGTCATCTTGACAAGGGCTTCATTCAAATCCTGGTCTTTTTGTCTCACCAGTTTCTCATATGTCTCCTTTGTCTCTCGGACCTCTTCCTCCTTCTCTTGCAGAACACGACTGATTCTTGAAAACTCCTCTGAAACTCGCTCATATGAGCTTTCCAAAGAGTAGTAGTCTGTCTCTTCCGTCTTTAGCTGTGCCTGCAGTTTTCCCACCTCCCTGTCTGCCTCTGCAATCTGATTAACCAATTCCTGGCAACGACATGTAAGGCGATCTCTCTCCTCTTCCAGCCTTCTCACACTCTCCCGAAGGTTCTCAATCACATCTGCCTGCTCATTTAGAACCTGCTGCAGACGTAGCATCTCCTCCCTGACCTCTGATTCCACCTGCTCCCCCCCACCTCCTCTCAGGAGAGCTTCTACTTGGTCCCGAGCTTCCTGGAGTTGCTCTTCAGCCTCGCACCTCTTTTCCTCAGACTCCGCCAGCCTCCGACTCAATCCTTGCCGATCCCGCTCATGCTTTTCCTCCAGGCAACGGTGCTCTTTCTTCTCCCGCTCCTCCCTTAAAGCCTGTGCCTCCTCTGTCGCAATAAGACATCCAGTAACCTCGGTTAGCTTCTCCTGCAGCCTCTGCACTTCCTTCTGCTGGTCCCGTTGCAAGGCCTGCTGTCTCTCCAGTAGTCTCAGCGCCTGGGTCTTTTCCAACAAACTTGCCTCCACATCCCGGAGGCGTTCCTCACTGTCCCGCAATTGTGCTCGTAATGTTTTTTCATTGCGACTCCACTCCTCTTCATGCTCACGGCAACGATTCTGTTCCAGCTTCAGCTCACTGCGCATGCGAGCCACCGCCTGCTCACTTGCTACGATTTCAGCCATCGCAGAAACAAGTTTTGCCTGCAGAGCCTCGATTTCAGCCTCATGATGCCCAATCATATCCTGTGCCTCGCTGTAGCTCCGTCTCAGACTGTTGACCTGCTGATTAACCAGATCATGCTTCCGTCGTTGAGCTTCCAGCTCTGTCTTAAGTTCCTGGTTCAGCTTGCTGAGGCGTTGCCATGGCGCTCGGTGAGACGAGGAAGAAGATGTGGAGTCGGATGAAGGTTGTGCTGGTTCACTGGTACACTTTAAAAGATTAAGAGAAAACTGTAGTTAATGGTACTTATGTTCAAATCCCAAAAGACCTCAGGATCTCCGTCTCTGGGAATTCTGCTGGGAATTCGAGAATTTCTCTAATTGACCTTTTTACACTCATGCTTTCTGCAGTGCTTTTTCTAAGTCAGAAGATGGAAGAAGGAAATGGGTGCTTCAAGGTGAAAAAAAAATTTTTTAATGATTGTTTGTGGTAAATTACCTGTGGCTAAAGAGTGTGCTCCTTTAAAGTGTACAGGAACAAAGCAAAACAAAAACACTCAGGTGTCAAAGTTGTTGAAAAATGTTGGAAAAAAATTTATATTAAAAATATAAACACACAATGAATATTAGTGATGCAAAACAAAAGCCATGCAAACAAAATAACAATGTGAGTTTAAAGAAGATATAAGAAAGAACAAACAAGGTGAAAAAGCACAGCCTGAAGCTCGTTTGGATTTTATGGTTTTAGATTTTTAGATTTCTTTTTTTAATTTTGGCAATCGTTTGAACTCAAAGCCCAGAGAGAGAGATTAGTAAATCATGCTAACAGCAACAAGTTCGTGCACAGAATAAAATTAGTCAATCATACACACATTCACATTATAAACTGTATAACACAAGCAATTACTGACCATGTTAATGTTAAACTGTTTAAATTTATAACTTTTTATAACTCAGGACCAATCTTTATTACAGAGTAAATTACAAATTGAGAGTATATATGCAAATGAGGTAAAAAAAAATGTAGAAATTAGTTTAAGCTGAAGGTGAGTAAATAGAAGTGTGTTAGCAAATAAAGAGATCTCAAATATTGGATTATTGTAAATTAATTAAACCTTTTTTCCTGAATCACAGAAAAAAAAATGCAAATTTGAGGTATTCAGTATTATCCAATATTATTTTTTAATAACATAATATTATTACAATATTATTTTTTAGATTTTCTTATTCTAATTTAAAGTTAACTGACAGACACTTATTAAATTATATTTCATATTTATATTAATGTTTTTCTTCTTGTTTTACTAGAATGGTTTATAAGTGTCCTCTACATAGCGCATTTGATCATGAATCATATGTACACTTTGATGGTCTTGTCTCCTCACAGTGTGTGTGTGTGTGTGTGTGGTGTGTGTGCGTGTGTGTGTGTGTGTGTGTACCTGTAACACATAACCTTCCCGTGCGGTCTGTTCTGCGTCGTGTAGCTGTTCCTGCAGGAGTGTGTTCTGTTCCTGCAGCTTCACTAACTCCCTCTGGGTCTGACACACACACACACACACACACACACACACACACACAAGCTGGTCACACAACTGCATAGCTTATAATCCCAGTTTATTCCTCTTCTTCTTATTTATTTAATTATTTATTTATTTTTATAGTATTATATTTCACTATTACAAAATGTATTAACTTTTACTATATATATATTTCTGTAATAAAATTTGGTTATTTATTTTTAAAATATATTAAATTTATTATAATTTGTAATTATTAAAATTTATACAGACAGTATATACTTATAAATATTTGACTAAAATTAAAAAATGCAAATTTATCTCTTTAAACAAATATAAATACATGATAATACTATATTTCTTGTTCATTAAGAAGTCTGTAATTTACATACTTCAATTCTATAGTGTCCATATCTCTACTCTATTTATTATTATTTATATTACATATACTTTAATTTACAATTATAATTTATATAAAATATAAATTCTAATTATAATATAATACAAATTTAATAATAATAATAATAAATTAATACTAATATTATAATAAAACATAATATAATAATTCTAATTATAATAATTAAATTATTAAGATTATAATTTACAGTTATAATTTATATAAAATATAAATTATAACATTAAATAAACTATTTTCCCCGGCATGCGAGGCACCTCTGTGTCCAGCAGGGACGTGAACTCGGCAGGAATTTTGTCTCCAGTAGTAAAGGGGGCGGGGCTTCCAGTGATTGGCACCTGTTTCTCCTCCCTGAGGGGTGTGGTCTCCACCTGATGCCACCTTTCTTCAATCTCCACTTGTACATCAGGGTTCTTATTAACTGATGGAACTCCACTGGCCACGCCCACTTGCCCTTTTTTGTTCTCTGGAGCCACTTCCTGTTCCCGATGAAGTAACTTCCTGTCTGAGACCGACGAGGAGGGAGAGGAAGCAGAAGACGAGACAGAAGACGGGGAGGGGGAGGAGCTTGTATCCAAAGCCTCCGCCCTCTCATTTTGAAACTCCGCCCAGTCAAAGGTTTTGGATCGTCCCTCTCGCCTGCGGTCCCGGGGGCGGGGCTTACGGTGGTCAGAGGCTGAATCAACAACGACATCACATGACCTCTGACCCCACACGTGTGAAGGCCGAGAGATGTCAGAGGTTGGAGGAGTTGTTTTAGCGTTAACATGTTCATCTGGGACAGAACTGAGAGAGAGAGAGAGAGAGAGACACAAAGAGAGAGAGAGAGAGGATATAATAAAGAAAGATAAGAAGAAAAAAGAAGAGAAGATAGAAGAGAAGATAAAAAAGGAGGAAAGAAGGAAGAAAAAATGAAGGGAAAGGGGATGAAAAAGTTAAAACACAGAAAAAATACCACACACTCACACACACACAAACACACACACACACGATCCAATAACATGTGAGGAATTGAGTGAGGAAAGGAATGTGTCTGCTATGTGTACACGTGTGTGTGTGTGTGTGTGTGTGTGTGTGTGGGTTAAAACTGGGTGCTTACGAAGTGCTATATTTTCATCTTTAAGAGGACATTCCAGAGTGTGTGTGTAAGAGGAGAAAGACAGACAGAGAGACAGAAAAAGAGACCAAGAGACAGACAGTCTGAGACAGAGATAAACAGACAGGGAGACAGAGAGACACAGACAGAGAGAGAGAGAGAGATACAGAGAGACAGACAGAGAGAGAGAGAAACAGGAAGACAGACAGTGACAGACAGAGAGACAGAGAGAGAGAGAGAGAGAGAGAGACAGAGAGAGAGACAGAGGGTGTGTAAGGTGTTTACATCACAAAAATACCCAGCATTCCTTTATGTATGTACTTGCTGGTGTACAAGAAAACCTGACAGCAGAATGACACATTTGTTTGTGCGTGTGTGTGTGTGTGTGTGTGTGTGCGTGCGTGTGTGTGTGTGTGTGTGTGTGTGTGTGGAATGACTGACAGGTTGATGGAAGACTGTATGACAGTGTGGCCTTCACAGATAAAAGATTACACATCAATCAACTTCACAATGTATACACACACACACAGAGTACAGAGCTGCCAGGCATAACTAAACGATCACATACTTTGTGATATAACTGTGACATAGCACTTAACACACTACTAAGAACTGTTTGTTTTTCTTGACTGTGTGTGTGTGTGTGTGTGTG
>CM040454.1:33958197-33969165 GCA_022758105.1 Pangasianodon gigas | reverse complement strand
AAATCTAACCCTGTATCATCACACGCTTCACTTACAGGGAAATCAGCTCCTACAGTAAACTGTGGAAGTTACAACTTCAGTACAAATCAACTGAACTGTTCTTCATCTAGTGCACATTCACAACATTCACATATTAGAGCTTTACATTTACATACTTACTGTGTTTTTCTCCTGCCAATGATTTGCTTCCTTATTCCACTAAATGGACTTTGACTTTCACTTAAACCTGAACACACACACACACACACACACATCAGTGATAAAGCCCTGTCAGGGTTAGGGTTAGTTACTTACTGTGTTTTTCTCTTGAGAAAGTTTTACTATCCTTTCGTTGTAAAATGCAGCTTCACGTTCACTCAAACTGGACTAACTTGTTTAGGAATACCGGATAAACGTGAGAGAAGTGAGCTGGCTATACACACCACACCACAAACACACATACAATATATTTTAATAAATAAATACCACCACAAAAACACACACATTCATAAACACATGTTCATGCACTATTACTTACATACGCATGACATGCAGGCATATGATCACTCAAAATGAACACGTCACTAATTACTGCATTTTGGAGACAGTCATTTGTTTTGTGGAGACTTTAGTAGAAATGTTATTTATCTCTCTCTCTTACACACACACACACACACACATCAATACACATATATCCCATTGACTATACGGATTCCTCTTACTTCCTATTACTTTTCTCTTCACAATATATTTAGTTCTCATGAGGTAGGTGTGTAAATGGGAAGCAATCTCAGACATGCAAAACCACTATATATTTCAATTCAAATCTTTTTTTTTTTTTTAATTTGTAAAGCACTTTTAACAAAGGACATTGGGCTTATTAGAGTTTCACAACATTAGAGTTTCAAGTTTCAGTTACTTTTATCAAACTGAAGTTATCAACTGTTCAATGATGGAGACTTGAGTGTAAACTGTAAAATTTCAGATGTAGCGCCATCTGTATCTGTTTAAGTGTTACACATACCCATATATGTTTCTGTATTTGGATTTAAAACTAAAGTGGACCTGGCCTGAACTGTTTATACTGTAATTATTAAGCAATATAAGACTTTATGAATAGAGGAAAGTGAATAATTTGGGCTACATATGAAATAACATGACCTTAGTATCCCCTTCTTCTTCACTTATGTTTTTTTTAAAAAAAAATAAAGTGTTACTTAAGTGGCCAATAAAATATTTTATTATTCAATTTAATTTAATTTTATTTCTATAGCACTTTTAACAACGGACATTGTCACAAAGCAGCTATACAGAAATATATAAACTCAGGACACTAAATGTATGAATTTATCCCTAATGAGCGAGCCAGAGGTGATGGTGGTGAGGAAAAACTCCCTGAGACAATATGAGGAAGAAACCTTGAGAGGAACCAGACTCAGAAGGGAACCCGTCCTCATCTGGGTGACACCGGATAGTGCGATTATAAATCATTCCCTTCTATAACTGTGTGCTACATGGACAAATAGTGCAGTTGTGTAACCAGGAAATTCATTATAGTTTTCACATGAAGTCTGTTTTGTTGAAGTTATGAACTGTCCACTGATGGAGACTTGAGTGCAAAACTGTTCATGGGAATTGCAGTCCTAAAGCTATCGTAGCAAAAATGCAATCCAAAGCCATCTTCATGGTTTCTAAGTGGTACCATCCACAGTAATCTCATGCATCTTTAGGCTGTCTGTGTGGGCCATCCTCAGCACATGCGAGATTATTAGGTATGCTAGTTGTCATTAACAAACATTAGAGCTACAAATAAAAAAAATTGGATTTAAACCTGAAGTGGAAATTGACTAAAACACATGTTTATTATTATTATTATTATTATTATTATTATTATTATTATTATTATTATTATTAAGGGGCCAAAACCGAAGGTTGTTATTCCATGTTTTCTTCTGCTTCTTCTTCTTCTTCTGGCTGGGGTGTCTATGGCAGCCCAAAGAACCGTCTAGTAAAAAGTTGTGTAATTTGGCACACTGATTGCGGAGGGTCTATGGAAAATTCTGACCAAATTTGGGCCAAGTGCTGCCAACGATCTAGCACCACCATCGGGTCAAATTTGGGCCTAATTTGGAAGTACATTCATAACATTCATAACAGTCATAACTTTTGAAATGTGTGTCCAAAATTTAAAAGCCAGGCATCGCTGGATTCCCTGGGGTGAGACGAGTTCGATGCACCCTATGATGTCAATTAAATTACTAGATTAGATTACTATTACTAATTAAATAGTTAGATTTTCCGCCATCTTGGATTTTGTCAAAATCAGATTTTTTACTACACCTCCTACAAATTTTTTCCAATCATCACCAAATTTGGCATATGTCATCTTCAGTGTAAGCCTCACAAAATTGGTATGCATCTTCTTTGGTGGACGTCCTAACATATCCTCTAATATGACTCAGATACATTAAAAAAAGGCCATCAGCAGCAAATCAAGATTCAGCAGCTAATAACGTCAAATCTGAATGGCCTACAGGTATGAAAATTGTTATCTTAATCTTGGAGGAAGTGTCTTTGTCCAAGGTCCCATCAGTGTTTATGAGGATAGTTGGGAATCTTGAAGCTCATGGCTGCAATCGGCCAATCAATGTTCAGCAGGTATTACACCACACAACGTTCCATCTGTTTGTACTAGGCGAGGGAGCATCTTCCAACTGCACAACCTCGGCTCTGCATGCTCTTCTCAAAAACATTCATTCACTCCAAATCCAATCCAAGTCCTGAAGTATCCACTGACGTACAGCTCTAATTGTGCTTTAATAAAAACTAAATCTTTACAAGAGGCACATCCCATTGTGCCATCTGCCAGTGATTCTGTGAACAAGATTCACCTGTAAATTAGTGTGTGGATTCTGGCTGCCGACGTGCTGTACATGATGCTCGAGCAGAACATAAAATTAAGCATGTTATTAAAGCAAGAGGCTATATAGGTGGGTGTCATTTTAAAACCCAAAGGCGCAATAACACCAGGGCATCTGGGGTGGCTTTGTGGTAAAAGGCTTGCCTCTGGACTTGGCAGCTGCAGGTTTGAATCCAGCTTGTGCTTGTACTTGGTCTGTTGTGTAGAAGGTGGAGTAAAACTTTTAGGCTTTTGTGATGTAAAAAAATTAAATGAAGATGGTGTGTGACATAGCTGGTTTGAGTCTGTGCAGTTTAGTTATATGAAGGTGAAAAGGTCTATAAAAGAGGCCCCATGTATGAGTTTCTGTGGCTCATGTGGATGAGTGCTGCCTCTGGGTTGAGAGGTTGCTGGTTTGAACCCCAGCCAGGTCTCCAGGATGTGAATGTGGTTGGTTCAGGAATCAATGGCAGTGTGAGTGATGTGAAGGGTCTGAAGGGGGGAGGCCAATATCTGGGCTGCTGCCTCCCCTGGTTTGGGGCTGGAGAAGAAAGCAGTTATGATGCTTGGTGAGGTAGTGTTGACTTATGCAAAACTAATAGAGGGACCACTGTGAAAACTAAGTCAACACTCCCTCACCAAGCATCATAACCCCTTTTCTCTGACCTCTGGGGCAAGGCCAGATATTCTGACTTCCCACCAGCACACACTCTCTCAGGCCATTCTGCACTGTCCACACCACTCATCCTGCCATTAATTCCTGAACCAACCATGTTTGCATCCTGGCTGGGGTTTGAACCAGCAGCCTCTCAGCCCAGAGACAGCAGTCATCCACATGAGCCACAGGAACTCACCCCCACCCCATTTTATAGACCTTTTCACCTTCATATAAGTCACCGGCATATAACCAAGTAAACTGCACAGACAGCACAAAAAAAGTGCTCTTTCAACTCCACCTTCTACATTTCTCCACCCACCATACCAAGTATAGAGACAAACTGGATTTGAACTAGCAATCTCCAAGCTCAGAGGCAAAGCTTTTACCACAAGGCCACCAAAACCCAATGCAGATACGGTGGTGTCATAGCGCCCTTGTGTTTTAAAATGACATGCGTGACAAGCCCACAAAACATTTTTGTCTCTTGCTTCATCCATATATCCACTGAATATATAAATATATATCGTGTCCATCAGTGAACAGCTGATAACTTCAACAAAATAAATAACTTCTATAATGAATTTTCCTGGTTACACAACTGCACTATTTGTCCATGTAGTACACAGTTATAGAAGGGAATGATTTATAATCGCACTATCCGGTGTCACCCAGATGAGGATGGGTTCCCTTTTGAGTCTGGTTCCTCTCAAGGTTTCTTCCTCATAGCGTCTCAGGGAGTTTTTCCTCACCACCGTCACCTCTGGCTCACTCATTAGGGATAAATTCACACATTTAAAATTTATATCCTGAGTTTATATATTTCTGGAAAGCTGCTTTGTGACAATGTCCATTGTTAAAAGTGCTATACAAATAAAGTTGAATTGAATTGAATTTTATTGTATCGCATTGATAATAATATTGACACCTCTTTGGTATATATAGCCACACTTTAATAAGTAAATGAGATTATCAGACGATAAAGAACACGTAGCGTTGTCAGGATTCTATTTGTGCACATCAGACTGAAAGCCTACATTAATGAAGTGTGTGAGTGCTTTATCCAAAGCTGCTTAATCAACGCTCGAGTTTATCATTGCTATAATTTTTGCACACCACAACATGTCACTGTTTTCGATCTTCTGAGGGCTTTGATACGTTTCCCGGCACAATCAGAGAAAAACGATAACAGGCAACTCAAAATCACAATCCAACATCATGAACGACAGCCAGAACAAGGTCAACACACCAAAGAACAGACAGACAAACAAATCCAAAGGGCAAGGAAGCTTAAAAAAGAGGCAAGATCATAAATACCAGAAATAAACATGAATCCACAAAAATACATGCAAACTGTAAGGCTTCACACACACATACACACACAAACACGTATTACCTTGATTACTGGACAAAAGTTTTATTGTTAATTATTGATTATGATTATGCATTAATATGCAAATAATTTAAGCATAATTATGTACAACACTAACCAAATTATAGATCTGTATTAGCATCAGTAGGAAATATGGATCTGTACTCTGGACAAATTACTGCTCCCATTAATATTGAACTTATACAGTGTGTTTTAATTGCAGATGTTATTTTGTGCTACATGTAAATGGAAAAATAACATGCATTCAGAACTGTTTTATTAAATAACATTATATGTACAATAGTGATTTCTGTTAAAAAGGTTTTAATAGGAAAAGATTAATTACTGTTCAGTTTGTTCAGTTTTATGTCAATTCATATGCAGGTTTACTTTATTCATCTCAGCTGGTTCATATTTACAAACATTTAGAAAAGTAATACAGTTTTTTCCCAGAGTAATACAGTACATTTTGTATACCATCTGATAAACCAGAATAAAACATTATAAAAGCTAAATCTTTATCAGTAAAGGAGAAAATGAAGACATCAGAGTTTCAGCTTTCGCAGCTGTTCTTTAAAACACTTTGTACTGCATTATATTTATCCGCATAATTTTCCACGTGTGAGACTGAAAAACTGCTCCAACCTGTGAAGAAGGGGAAAAGGGCAAGAATCAGTCACACACTCAGACATTTATATTGAAACACTGGTACACAAACACATCATACAGTGTGTGAGTGTAGAGTCTTTAAGCTGTTTTAAGTGTTCTGCATTTCCTGTGTTCAGTATTTATAGTACATGTAACATTCCAACCCTTTACACCTGCCCTTTGGTATAACTTTACTCGGGAGAGGGCCTAGGTTCAGAATCTTCTTAAGCATCAAGTTATGATGTCTGATCCTAATAAAGATTATTCTAGACTGTTACAATTGGGTATGTGTATGTTGTTTCAGTACTCATTACTCTCAGTACTTCCCATTTAGCACTCAGTACTCATTACTCTCAGTACTTCCCATTTAGCACTGAGTACTCATTACTCTCAGTACTCATTACTCTCAGTACTTCCCATTTAGCACTGAGTACTCATTACTCTCAGTACTCATTACTCTCAGTACTTCCCATTTAGCTCTCAGTACTCATGACTCTCAGTACTTCCCATTTAGCTCTCAGTACTCATGACTCTCAGTACTTCCCATTTAGCTCTCAGTACTCATTACTCTCAGTACTTCCCATTTAGCACTCAGTATTCATTACTCTCAGTACTTCCCATTTAGCACTCAGTATTCATTACTCTCAGTACTTCCCATTTTGCTCTCTTCCCATTTAAGCCATTAGCCCCGTTATCATCTCTCTCCCTCGTCAACTCTCTCTCGTCTTCCCTGATTCGCATCAATTATCCCTATGATAACCCTCCCCTGCTCGACTATGACTGGCCACTCTTAATCAGATACCCAATGAGCTACCAAAACAACTAAATCACTGGCAAACCCTAGGATTCTGCTAATCACTGCACCCGAACTCTAAACAAAGAAAAAAAACCTCTCTTATTGGGACAGTCACAGAAATACTGCATATTACTACAGATTCCTGTGTTCTAGCCTCACTTATACAACAGACTATGATACTATACAATAAGTTTCAGCTTGGCTACATACAAACACACCCAATGAGCTATAAACTAACAGACTGTGTGTATGTGTGTGTGTGTGTGTGTGTGTGTGTGTGTAAAGTAAATCAGTAACTCACTGTATTTTCTCCAGTTTACAGTGTGGATCCTTCAATAGATCATAGAGCAGCTTCACTCCTAATTCTCCTGGATCATTCCAGTACACATGCAGCTCTCTCAGGTGTGATGAGGTGTTTGACCTCAGAGCTGAAACCAGAGCAGCAAAACCTTCACCTGTAATACTGCAGCCTACCAACCTGCACACACACACACACACACA
Organism: Pangasianodon gigas; assembly: GCA_022758105.1. Classification (NCBI taxonomy): domain Eukaryota; kingdom Metazoa; phylum Chordata; class Actinopteri; order Siluriformes; family Pangasiidae; genus Pangasianodon; species Pangasianodon gigas. The sequence continues at coordinate 33,962,315 of CM040454.1, read as the reverse complement.
CACACACACACACACACACAAACCAATTATGCTCTCCACAGCCCATGGTGTGTTTATTATTTGTCATGTACTGTACTTATTATTTGCTTTATTAGTACTGCTTGATTAAAATCATGCTCATAGCCAGACAAAATGTAATTTAAAACAGTCATATGACAGAAATGCCGTATCTACAGTGATGATCTGACCTCAGTATCTCCAGTTTACAGTGTGGACTCTGCAGTCCAGCAGAGAGCAGCTTCACTCCTGAATCCTGCAGGTTATTGTAACTCAGGTCCAGTTCTCTCAGACTGGAGGAGTTTGAGCTGAGAACTGAGGACAGAACTCTACAGCTTTCCTCTGTGAGTAAACACTCACGCAGACTGGGAGAGAAAAGATGATATATCAGAACACTGATGCCTGAATATGTGCTTGTACAGCATTTATCTGTGTATTTACAGTGAGGTGAAATAAGTATTCAGCACTTTGGTTTTTGTTATTTAAAATAATTCCAGTGCACATATCCACTTTAACTTTATACACATAATGTCTTTTAACTTTGTACTGTTACAAAAAAGACACCACAAATGAACAACATTAGTACTTTGCTACAAAGCTGTTGCTGGCAATTACAGCTCTGAGACATCTACAGTAAGAAGTAATTAGCTTTCTGTTGTCCTTAGTTCCCCCAGGTTATGACAGTCCCACTGATGGATTTGCAATTTCAAAATCCTCCATAAATTTTCAATGGGATTCAGATCAGGAGATTGGCAAGACCACGCAAGGCCTTCTGGAGTTAATTTGGCTGTAAGTTTGGGACTGTTTTCTTGTTGAAATGTTCATTTTCTCCCCAGATTCAGTTTCTTGGCTGATGAGATTGTGCATATTCACTCGGTTACTTTCAGTAATTGCTTTACTCTGAATAGGGTTGTGGTGGATCTGGAGCCTAACCCAGGGACACTAGGCGTGAGGTAGGAATATAAACTGAATGAGACGCCAGCCCATCACCATTGGGCACCATTCACATACATTCACACACCCATTCACACCTAGGGCCAATTTATATTAGCAAATCCACCTATTGGCCTCCCACCTCCCTAAACTAGCACTGGGAGGTGGGAGGAAACCGGAGAACCTGGAGAAACCCAAATGTATACGAGGAGACATGCACAGAAACTCACATTTCAACAAGAAGTAATTTGGATGAAACAAGAACTCAGTTGTACCAACTTCAATAAAAAAATCTGGTCTTACCTGATACTATCATATTTTATTTTAAAAATTTATATCCAGTGTAAGAGTACTCTTACTTCAGTATCTCCAGTTTACAGTGTGGATTCTGCAGTCCAGCAGAGAGCAGCTTCACTCCTGAATCCTTTAGGACATAATTGCAACTCAGGTCCAGTTCTCTCAGACTGGAGGAGGTTGAGCTGAGAACTGAAGACAGAACTCTACAGCTTTCCCCTGTGAGTAAACACTGACTCAATCTGGGAGAGAAATGATGATACATCAGAATGCTGACATCTTAAACACAATTTTTTTTTCTTTAACTTAGTACTTAAAATTTTTTCAATTAGAATTCTATTGTTGTATGAAAAAGTTGACCAATTCACATATTTTGTTGATTTTAAATAAGAAGAAGTATTCGTAACCACTGCAGCAAGCTATCTTTAAAAAAATGACATTTTTCCAAAAATATTAATCCACAGTTTCTTTATATTTGATAGAATTAGTAATGCCAACAATGTAATGAGCAAAAGTTTAGATATCCTTCCAGCTGTACAGTTTCAGATCTTAACTCGAAGGGCCATAACTGACTCATTAGGCAGGTCAAGAATTGTCATTGGAAATAACAGTTTCAGAATGTAAAAACCTCTCTGACTGTTCAAACATTCTGCTAACACTGAACAACCATGGGCTCCTCTGATCCACTGATCCACTGAAGATCTGAAAATAAATGTAATTGCCTACAAAACAGAAGAAGTTTATAAAAAGACATCAAAGTGCTTTCAGTTCACAATTGTGACTGTCCAAAATGTCATTAAGAAATGCAGTTAAGAAGATCTGTGAGCTTCCTGTATGCTGGGCAGAAAAACAAAACAAAACATGCAAATGACACTAAGGACCTGCAGGAAGGATTAGCTGAGAATGGAGTGGTGCTGCACCATCCTACTCTCCAGGGTTGATTCCACAAACATGATCTCATGGAGGAATCAGAAGGAAACTGTACTTGCAACCTCAAAAGTGAATGTCTGATGTGTATAAAACTATCTAGATAAGCCAGTGGCAGTTTGGAAATACTTGTTGTGGACTGATGAAGTAAAAATGTAACTCTATGGCCACAATCACCAAAGGTATGTTTAGAGAAAAAAAGGAGCAGCATTTGATTGGCAACTGTTCAGCATGGGGTGAATCTGTTATGCTTTGGGGTTGTGACAGCCAGTACAAACATGCTGTGCATGCAAGATGGCCCAGAGCTAGAAACGTTCTGCAATAATTTTTTTTTTATTTATTCAGTTCATCAAATATAAAGTAACTGTGTATTAATATTTACAGAAAAAATGTTATTTAAAAGTATTTACTGCAGAGTTTGTGTTTATTTCTTTTCACTTCAAAAATCAACGAAATATGTAATTTGGCCAGGGGTACCCAAACTTTTACAACAACTGTATATGAAAACATTGATATGAGCCCACTTCATTTATACAAACATAATTTCACTAATAATAATATTATGTATTTAATTGTACAAATAAAAAAAAAATATTTAAAAAAATAAGGGATATAATCGTTGCTTATATAATGATGTCCTGTTCAGAAAGCTCCCTGATTCTCCTTACATACAGAGTGATAGTGAGCTGTTTAGAATAATTATTGATAAGCTTTATCCCAATCAGTACAGTATCCATCCATCCATTTTCTGTATCGCTTATCCCACACAGGGTCTTGGGGAACCTGGAGCCTATCCCAGGGAGCTCGGGGCCCAAGACGGGGGACACCCTGGACGGGGTGCCAACCCATTGCAGGGCACAATCACACACACACAATGGACAATTTGGAAATGCCAATCAGCCTACAGTGCATGTCTTTGGACTGGGGGAGGAAACCCCTGAAGCACAGGGAGAACATGCAAAATCTGAGCACACAGAGCAGAAGCGGGATTCGAACCCCCAACCCCCCAGAGGTGCGAGGCAACAGTGCTAACCACTAAGGAACTGTGCAGTATCATTAGTGTTAATTTAAAATAATAAAATACATTTATGAAATTAAAATTACTCACTTTGCCTTTCTTGATGTTTTTATGACTGGCATCATCCTCAGAATACACTCCTCTGATATCTGATATTTCCTCAAATCAAACTCATCCAGATTCTCTTCTGAGTTCAATAACACAAACACCAGAGCTGACCACTGAGCAGGAGAGAGTCTGTCTTCACTGAGACACCAGTAACCTCCTCTTTTCAGGTAATGCTGGACTTCCTGCACTAGAGAATGATCATTCAGTTCATTTAGGCAGTGGAACAGATTAATGGATTTCTCTGGAGATGGATTCTCCCTGATCTTCTCCTTGATGTACTTGACTGTTTCCTGTTTGCTGTGAGAGCTGCTTCCTGTCGGGGGCAGTCGGTCTTGTAAGAGAGTCTGATTGGACTCCAGTGAGAGACCCAGAAGGAAGCGGAGGAAAAGGTCCAGGTGTCCATTCTCACTCTGTAAGGCCTTGTCCACTGCACACCTCAGGAAATCAGACATGTTTGATTTGGTGAAAAGATCAGACAGATCAGTGGTTTGTTGTTCTGGTACATTTTTGTTGATGAAGGAGAGAAATGCGTATAAAGCAGCCAGAAATTCCTGAACACTCAGATGTACAAAGCTGAACACCTTCCCCAGGTGAAGCCCAAACTCCTCTCTGAAGATTTGGGTACACACTCCTGAGTACACGGACACTTCTCTGACATCAATGCCACACTCTCTCAGGTCTTCCTCATAGAAGATCAGGTTTCCTTTCTCCAGCTGTTGGAAAGCCAGTTTTCCCAGTGCCAGGATACTCTCTCTGGTCTGCTGAGGATCAGGGTCACATTTCTGAGGGTACTTTTGGTCCTTGTGTTTGATCTGAAAGATCAGGAAGTGTGTGAACATTT
>CM040454.1:33863736-33881249 GCA_022758105.1 Pangasianodon gigas | reverse complement strand
CGCCCTAACAGGCCAGCCTTGCCCTCAAAGTTAGTCCAATTATCTATAAAGCCCACATTGTTTTCAGAGCACCACCTGGACATCCAGCAGTTCAGCGACCATAACCTGCTGTAAGCTACATCGCCACGCCGCATTGGGATGGGGCCAGAGCATACTACAGCATCGGACATCGCCTTCGCTAATTTACACACCTCTACCATGTTACTGTTAGTAAACCTCAGACTGACGAAGGCGTATATCATTAGCTCCTACATGAATAACTATCTTTGAGAACCTGTGCTTGCCTAAGACCCTAAGATTACCTGCTATGTCCAGCGCCCTGGCTCCCGGTATACACCTAACTAAAGCTGCTGGTGCCCCTAAAGGCCTAGCTAATTTCACGTGTCTTAAGATAGAGTCACCTATAACCAGAGCTCTTTCAGGTTTCTCAGCAGGTGCTTCACTGAAGAGAGCAAACCTGTTGGACACGTGAAGCGGAGAGGAGTGGTGCTCCTGTGGGCGAGCCGTAGCGTTAGCCTTGGCTTTGCGATTATGCCGCCGAGTCGTCACCCATTCGCCCCGCTGTGAGGGCTCTAATGCCGGAGTTGGGGCGAGCTAACTACGCCTAAGGCATCTAGACTTTCCCCTACAGAAGGTACTCTTTTTATGACTGAAATCTATTCTTGTCTGACTGTGCACCTCTCATGCTAAAGCGTTCTCCATCAAAGTGCTAACTAGCCTACACGTCTCACTAAAACTATTACTAATGACAGAAGATGATTAGCTAAACTTCTTGCATTCAGCACACTGAATTAGGTCATGGCTGACATGTTGTCATTTCATAATAAGGAATTTGGGAAGATCCAGTGTGAAAAGTGTGAACATATTGTCTTTACACAAACATTTTCTACACCAGGTGAAAAAAGTAAAAAAATAAATAAATAAAAATATTCAGCAGCTGATTAAAATATAGATTAATCTCTAATATACTGTATTAGTGCATAATAAGATTGGTTTAATTATTTCAGATATTAATTACTTTCTTTGGATAAGTTTAAACTTTTATGAAAAGGTTTCTAGTCTAGTCCTGGCCAGTTTAATAGCAGTTGCATGTGCGCCATCTAGTGGTGAAAATGAAGAAATTCACGAAAAACACACACACAAGGTGGTACATTGAAAAAAATGACACATTTATATCTGAACTCGAGACTGTGCTGTACTTTGCCCATCAGTTTGGTGTATAATTTATTACACATTGAGTTTCAAGGCGTAAATATTAATAATTAAGATTAATGTGTGAAACTAATCCATTGAAACACAATGACAGAATGTTGGAAAGTTTTAATTCCAACTGCCAGCTGATGATGTCATAATGGCGCTACAGCAGCCAACCAATCAGCTTCACTCCAACTCACACACACACACACACACACACACACACACACACACACACACACAGTGACTCTGTAAGAGACGCTGTAACAGAGAGTCAGAAGTGAAGCCAAAATGTCTCTGACGCCCTCTAGTGGTTGGCTGCAGTACAATTTTTAACCCCAAACTTAAATTTTAAATGATATCTCCACAAATTAGTTCGTTAGTTAGAATATTAGTTAGAATAGTGTCGTATCATTTTTACAAGTTCGGTGGACCCTGAACTTCTTATGATGGTGATGGTTATATGGTGATCAATAAAATTTATTTATTGATATTATAACTAGCAGACCAAAAAAAGGCTTCAAAAACACACAATGGGAGTGAATGGCACCATGATCCCCTTCTCATACACACAGTCATTGTCTCACACAAACACACACACACACACACAGTGGAACAGCACTGTATTTCCTTTAGTGAAAGCACGCTCTAATTTGCATATTTGGTAATAATTTTTTTATTAACAATGATCATTTACAGCTTTACACAGTATATTTCATATCTTATTTATATTTGTATGCATTTACTATAGTGTGTAAACCCCACCAGCCGGTAAATCCTGAGTCCTGTCCCCACAGCAATCAGCCACACCCATATACCTATAAACCCCGCCCCCATATATATGCTCCGCCCCCACAATGCTAAACCCCGCCCCCACAGCAGTAAGCCCACACTGCCAGATTAAAAATCTTTATTTGGTCCGGTGGAACCTGAGATAGGGAACCAAGCATACAGAGTTCATCCTGATCTACCAGCACACACACACACACAGATGAAGAACAGAGAGAGAGTGTGTGTGTGTGTGTGTGTGTGTGTTTACGGGGAGAAAATCAGAGTGTCCAGAAGAGGAAAATGCTTGCATGTTTAGATTGTATATGTGTCTGAGGTAGGATGAGTATGTATGTGGTCAGTATTATTGTGTACACTGACCACACCGTGGAGAGAGAGAGTGTGTGTGTGTGCGTGTGTGTGTGTTTGAGAGAGAGAGTCAAATGTATGATCATAAGGAGGAACAATAGTGTGTGTGACTGTGGTAAGAGGACTGTGTATGTGTGTGTAAATATAGTGAGGATCCTGTGTGTGTACGTATAGTGACTGTGTGTGTGTGTACGTATAGTGACTGTGTGTGTGTGTGTACGTATAGTGACTGTGTGTGTGTGTGTGTGTACGTATAGTGACTGTGTGTGTGTGTGTGTATGTATAGTGACAGTGACTGTGACTGTGTGTGTGTGTGTGTGTGTACGTATAGTGACTGAGTGTGTGTGTGTGTGAAGTGTGTGTGCATATAGTGACTGTGTGTGTGTGTGTGTGTGTGTATAGTGATGGCTCAGATATAACCTTCACATAGAAGAGTGGAGGTTAATATAACAGCAACAGGGGAACTAAACTTGGAATGCATTGTTCAACAAGCGTGTGTGTGTGTGTGTGTGTCTGTGTGTGTGTGTGTGTGTGTGTGTGTGTGTGCGACAGCAGAGGGCGCTACTGACCTGATTACATTAAACATGTGAAAAAGGACAGATCAAAAAAAACCATGGCAACACCCACCTCACCAATCAGAGCACTCCATTCCTCACCATCATTTTGTGCTTTTCTCCCCGTCAGCTAACACACTAACCATCTCCCCACACACACACACACACACACACACACACACACACACACACGGTGCTCCAGTACTGTTTTCATCACTGCCTCAATGACTTCCCCTAAAGGACTTTAAAGTGTCACTAAACCATATGCAAATTATGTAAACTGGCTAGCAAGCTAACTTACCAACTTACAGCTAATAAACTAATGAAGCTAACCTGCAGGAAACTGTATTAGCATGCTAACTGATTAGCGTGCTTGGTGATCAGACTTGTTAGCATGTCCCTAACCCCTAACCCTAGCATCGAATGTGTATTAGTGACTTCACTGCTCCTGCCATGGAGAGGTGAGGACCAAGGGGAAGTCGTCAAGGGCTAGTGAATGAGGACTGGAACACATGCCACACATTCCCTTCAAGTATTTCTCCCTCTGGCTCCCTGATTGGTTGTGGCAAATTAAGCCCCACCCATATATGCTAATGAGAGCACATGACACGAAAGAAAAAAAAAAGACATTTAATTGGGTTTTCAGACAGCCTGACACGCAGGTATAAAAACGGAGGAGACGCTCGGACTTCCTGCAGGTTTGGCTCGTACTCGCGTGCGCACGCGCACGCACACACACACACACACACACACACACACACACAGTGTGTATCAGTAATGGCGGTATCCTTGAGCTCATGTCCGTCCTTGTGTGTGTGTATGTGTGTGTGTGAGTGTGTTTGGCTCCAGGAGCAGTCGTGTGATTGGATTGGCTCAGTAGTTCCGCTATGCTCCACCCCTCATGAGTGTGTGTGTGGGCATATGTGGGCGTGTGTCAGAGTGGGCGGGGCTTGTGGAGTCCCTCTGTATCAGGCGTGAGCTGTGGCGAGTGTGTGGCTTTAGTGGGAGTCCAGTCGCCCAGATTGGCCTGCGCTGCTTTACGATGAGCCAGACGGTGTGTGATGGAGAACCCGGCGTTCCCCTCCAGCTGAGAGAGAACCACGAGAACCTGCCTGTAGAACACACACACACACACACACAGCAAATAAACACATGCAGTACACCAAGTTGAACACAAGATGGCAGCGTTGTCCTAAATCTCTACATCTTGGTCTCGATAGTCGTCTGCTGTCCGTGTCTTTTGTCTCGTTTCTCAACATGTTCCTGTATCTGTTCCTGTCTCTCTCAATTCTGTCCACACTGCTCTCCATGTCCTTCACGTTTGTCCGTAACTTCTGTCCCTACTTTTCACTCTTTCACCTGTCTCTGTCCTCATCGCTGTCCCTACTCTGTCCCTATCTTCTGTCTCTCTCTGTTAGACTCTGCACCTTGTGTGTAGATGCTCAATAAAAAGAGAGAAGATCATCATCTTCAGTCAGCACCCTGATGGTGTGTGTGTGTGTGTGTGTGTGTGTGTGTGTGTGTGTGTGTGTGTGTGTGTACCTGTGCAGTGGTGGAACACTGTCTATGGTCTTCAGGCTGCCGCGTGTTGATACCACATTAAAGCTGTCCGTGCAGTCACATGACACGTGCAAGTGGAACTTCGGGTGTCGGTTCTCCACGACAACGATAAGCCCCGCCCACCCATGAGTGAGGTAATAACACGTCATACCCTCACGGCCCTGAGAACAGGATAAGGAGAGAGAGAAAGAGAAGGAGAGATGCTTAAATGGTTCTTATAAGTGTGTGTGTGTAAGTGTGTATGTGTGTGTGTGTGTACCTCGTGTCTCTCTCCTTTATTCTCCGTCAGTAGTATGATGGCGTCAGCGAGCGTGGTTGCCGTGGCGTCGACCTGCTCCACCATCACCTGTCTGGAGCTGTAGATGGCCAAAATGAAGCCCGGAGAATCAGGACACGACCGAGGGGGGGCAGTGGGGCTCGACACTGAAAACACACACACACACACACACACACACACAGGGACACATCAAAAAACACACACACACATACACATTAAAATAAACACACACAGATTTGAGAGAGAAAGACAGAGTGAGGCAGAAAGAAAGAGAGACAGAGGAGTGAGACAGACAGTGAGAGACGGACATGACGGAATGTTGTAGTCCAGGGGCCCGGATAAAGGTTCTAACCCGGCCCGGCAAACGACTGTAGAATCAGCGCTGTAAAGTAAACTTGTCGTGTGGACTGTAATGGCCGCACTGCACAAACCCTTTCACATCGTTATTACTGTCTGGTTCTTTCGCTACACTCACAGTGGTGGTGGTGTTTTACAGTCTGTGTCTACAAGAACTCCTGAAGTACTGAAGAACACGATGGAGAAAGGCTTCAGACTGTACGCTTCATCATACAAACACAAGCATGAAGGTAAGAAAATAGCTATTAACAGAAATGAACACACCAGCTAGTGTTAGCTCACACAGCTGACTGGTTCAGATCGCTGATCTGGTGCGATAGTTCTGCTGCAGATCTTCATACGCGCGGTGAAACACTGAAATGATCATGAGGTAGCTTTACTACACACCTGAGATCGCTCTGAACCGGGAAGATGTGAAAGCTTAGAGATCTGCTCAGTTCTGAAGACAGCAGTACTCAGAACCTCTCTTCATTTCTCAAAATGTTCTCTAGAATAGCTTATTGCGTGAACTCATTGTGACGAAGCGCACGCTACCGTCTCGCTGTACTGCCGAATTTTTAACAACGATGACAGAAAAGCGAGATTTCAAAACGGAAATGTGCCCCAACACCGAATGCAAGGAGTCCATTAAACTGAAAGATGAATAAAAATAAAAAAGAGCTCGTCTCTGTCTCTGTTATTCCACTAGAGGGCAAAATGGAGTCATATTTCATTATATAAGAAAGCTGAAAATCACCATGTCTCCTTCTGAAAGATCTAACTCAGGGGCTGAAGAATAAGAAGTCAGTATAATTGCTATTATTTGTAGGTGATTTGTGATTTATAATCCCAGTTCAATAGATAATTTTATTAATCCCAGAGGGAAATTCACTCATTACAGCAGCAGCAAAAAGTAAAATTCAAAGGGGGGTGAATACTTATGCAACAACTGTGTATTATGTATACTTAAATAAAACCATATCTTTTTTTAGTAATGAATTGCAGTGTGTTAATGAGTTGTGCATGTGATGAGATAAACGCAGATAAATGAACACACTGAACATGAGGAAAGTTGTTGTGTTATTGGTCACTAAACTGATTTTTGTTTTTGGTCCAGAGTGGTGTGGCCCCTTGCTGTGTGTGTGTGTGTGTGTGTGTGTGTGTACCTGGTGTTCCCCCGCTGTTCCAGTGGTTAAAGGCACAGCAGACGACGGCGTACTCTCCCGGCTCCAGCATCACGTCACAGCCTACAAACTTCTTCACCGCACGCTTACTGTGAACGAGCAAGCGGCCGAGCGTCAGCTTATTCCCGCTGGAGAACGAGGCCCGGAACACCATGATGCACAGATCCAACAGGTGATTATCTGCAGAGTCGGAACGCCTGGGATAGGGAGGGAACAGAAAGGGTTAAGAAATGCAAATATTACAAATACATCTTGTGATCCATAAAATAATAAAGATCTATATCATGAAAAAGAAATAATTAATGGGTAAAACAAACAAACAAACAAAAACAAACAAACATCTATAAAGTAAAACTGAAATAATTAATGGGCAAAATAAGCAAATTAATGTCTACACTAAACAAACAACACATAAAACAGAAAGAATTAGTAGGTAAAAGTAAAACTGAGCATATATACATATACTGTGTGTGTGTGTGAGTTTGAGCGTGTGTGCGCGTGTGTGAGAGTGTGTACGTGTGTGCGAGAGTGTGAGTGTGTGTGTGTGTACGCGTGTGTGTGTGTTAGTGTGTGTGAGTGAGCGTGTGTTAGTGTGTGTGTGTGTGCGCGTGTGTGAGAGTGTGTACGTGTGCGAGAGTGTGAGTGTGTGTGTGTACGCGTGTGTGTGTGTTAGTGCGTGTGTATGTGTGTGTGTGTTAGTGTGTGTGCGCGTGTGTGAGTGAGCGTGTGTTAGTGTGTGTGTGTGTGTTAGTGTTAGTGCGTGTGTGAGCGTGTGTGTGTGTGTGTTAGTGTTAGTGTGTGCGTGTGTGTATACCTGCTCCCCTCCTGGAACAGAGCGAACTCCAGGGCGGTTCTCTCCAGTACAGTCAGAGCGCTCACTGTGATTGGTCCACTGGCCCTGCTGGGGAACGAACCCTGTACACGCACCTCATGCCAGTCAGAGTGTATCTTACAGATATCCACTGAGTCAAAGTACCTACACACAGACACACACACACACACAGAGAGGTTACAGATACATGTCTATGCTGTGGGTGTGAATAAAACATGAGCTGAAAGGAGTGGCTGTCTATATTTCACTCCTGCAGTGTGTCTGTGTGTGTGTGTGTGTGTGTGTGTGTGTGTGTGTGTGTGTGTGTGAGAGAGAGAGACAAACACCAGTGAATCAACACTACAAATTATTATTATTATTATTATTATTATTAATAGCTTTAATTGAGAACTCTCAAATTCAGGACAGATCATTCTGTTTGAACAGTGCTAGAACCCTATGCTGAACACTATGCAGCTCTAGAACTGTGACCCAAGTGTTACACAGCTTTAGAACTTTGTGTTATGTTGCTCTAGAACTTTGTTCTGAAATTTCGGGAGCTCAAGAGCTCAGGCTCGAACATTCTGCAGTGCTAGAACTCTAGGCTGAACATTGTACAGCTCTAGAACTGTGAGCCGAGTGTTACACAGCTTTAGAACTTTGTGCTGAAGGTTCTGGAGCTCTAGAACTGTGAGCCGAGTGTTACGTCGCTCTAGAACAATCCTGCTGAAGGTTCTGGAGCTCTATAACTATGACCCCAGTGTTATGTCGCTCTAGAACTTTGTGCTGAAGGTTCTGGAGCTCTAGAACTGTGATCCGATTGTTACGTTGCTCTAGAACTTTGTGCTGAAGGTTCTTGAGCTCTAGAATTGTGACCCCAGTGTTACGCAGCTTTAGAACTTTGCACTGAACTGTGTGTGTGTGTGTGTGTGTGTGAGAGAGAGAGACTCTCACTACTGGTTCAGTACGTTATCATCACTGATCATCAGTTCAGTATCTTAGTGAAAGCACTAAGTTCATTACTTTATGTTGATCAGTAAATCCTGATATTGATCTATGGTCTAAACCTGATGGAGTCTTTACTGAGGAACCGTAAATCTGATGCAGTGATAATGTTTTAAAAGTACTGATTACTGACTTGATGAAGTCTCCGTACTCCATCCAGAACACTCCCTCGCTGCTGCCGTGAGCCATCAGCTCATGCCTCAAGTGCTGTGGCCAATCAGGCCACTCATCTGACCACGAGCCGTTCCAGGAGAACCGTCCCCACGGGTTCCTCAGACGTAGCAGCCTGCGACAGAAACACGACAATATAAACACCAGCAAAAAAATGCCTGCAAGAATATTGTAAAAACAGATCAATCTAGAATCTCACACTGATTCAGAACCCCAGAGTTAGCAGTCTAGAACATTAGAAACAGTACCCTGATAAATCTTGCAAAAACAAGTACAGCTAGCTAGAATCTTGCAGAATAGAACAATCTGTACCCCTGAAGAACGTTCTTGAATTCTGTGCAATAAAGTCCAGAAAATATTCAGCAATGGAATAATCTAGAAGCCTGAAAATTGCAATGATGCAGGATCATGAGAAGAATGATCCAGAATCCTGTCATACAGAACCAGGTCTAGAACCTTGCAAAGCGTTATTACATAGAATCTTGCAGTTCCATACATACAATCTGTTCTCCTGTACAACAGAAACCCTCTAGAACTGTGTGGAAGAGAACCCCCTATAGAAGGTTGGGGGCAACAGAACAATCTAGAAACATGCAGAATAAAATCTAGAACAGAATCTAGAAAATATATGTTTGTGTTGTGTGAAGTTACCTGTAGCCTTGAACGTCCCGGACATCCAGAATGGAGTAGGCGTGTCGTGGACGGAGCCCCAGAGACTCGTATACGGCATCATCCACCTTCATGTTCCCGCCTCCACATGACGCCCCCATCAGGAAACTGGGTAAGAAATAAACCAATCACAAACTAGATCCAACCATGACAACCAATCACATGGAGACTAATGTAAACAAGTCTGGACTAGTATATTGTATATGTGTGTGTGTGTGTGTGTGTGTGTTACCCCGCCTCCTTGGAGCTGATCATCTTGGCCCAGATGAGGTCGGTGTCGATGGGTTCCTCGCGCGGGTTGGTGTTGTTCACCTGCAGGTTGAGGCTGTCACATGGCGCTCCAGTCAGAGTGGCCAAACCCTCGATGGCTCGACCGGCCTGCAGCGCAAAATACGAACCATGCAGCTTCGCCAGGGCCTTCTCTATCAGAGCCACCCACAACTGTCTCCTCTGAGCCTGGGGATGGAGAGAGAGACAGAGAGAGGGAGAGGGGGAGAGAGAGAGAGAGATGGAGAGAGAGACAGAGAGAGAGGGAGAGGGGGAGAGAGAGATGGAGAGAGAGACGGAGAGAGAGAGAGAGAGAGGGAGAGAGGGAGAGAGGGAGAGAGAGAGAGATGGAGAGAGAGAGACGGAGAGAGAGAGAGAGACGGGAAAGAAACAGGGAAAGAAAAAGAAAGGAACAGAAAGAGTTAGACAGAGAGAGAGAGAGAAACAGAAAGAGATAGATACAGACAGACAGACACAGAGAAAGAGATTGAGAAAGAAGAACAGAAAGAGATGGAGAGAGAGAGAAGGACAGAAACCAAGATTACTATTATTATTTAAATGTTTTTATCTCACCCTCAGAAAGACAGGAAAAGAGAGGAACAAAGAGGTAGATGATGGATGCACTGACAGATAATTGGATGGATAGATGAATGGAATGATCCTTGGATTAATGGCTAGATTGAGGCTTGAATAGATACAGAATATGTAGAAGAATGCTTGGGTGGACAACTGGCTACTCGGTTAGATGGATGGATGTGTACTTGTATAGATGGGAGGATTGATAGATACTTGGAATGAATATATGGATGGTTAGATGGATGAATGGATACCTGGATACTTGGTTAGATGGATGGATGGATGAATGGATAATTGGAGCTATGGATTGATGGATGGATGAATGGATGATTGGGGGATGGATGAAGGGATGGATGAATAATTGGAGGGATGGATGGATGGATATTTTGAGGGATGGATGGATGGATGCATAATTGGGGGATAGATGGATACTTAGTTGGATGGATGGATGGATAGATAATAGGAGGGATGGCTACATGGGTACTACTTATGTACTGTAGGTGAATGGATGTATTAGTGCTTGAATGGACACACACACACACACACACACACACACACCTGTGAGAACAGCAGGTATCCGTACTCATCACACGGCAGCATGTCGTCCACCAGCACCGTCGTCCACGTTCCATCTTTACACAGTCGAACCTGATATGCTCCCTCAGGACAGATCGTGCGGGTGATCATCACTCGCTCCACCAGCTCGGGACGCTCCGCTAACACGGCCAACGCACTCAGGAACCTCACACACACACACACACACACACACACACACACAGTTTAAATTGTGTACAACTGGTTATCAAAACGTAACACACACACAGCCTCCTCTGTCTCTTACCAGCAGTTCCCCAGAAGCCCTTGTAGGATATCAGATGGACGCGGTGTTCGGAACACTGTCCACTTCACCCCACGATCCTTAAAGTTGTTGCAGTTGATCTCGTGTGGGCGGAGCCACTTTTTGATTCGCTGCTGGACGCTGTCACTCTCCGGGAAGCCCACTGATCTGGGACCAGGAGGAAAACTGTCGTCGACGAAGTTCACTGCATTCTGAAACACACGAAAAAGGAATGTTCTCACTGAAAGAACATGAGGCTCAGTTTGTGTCTTGTGGGCATGTTAGGAGGCGTGGCTCATTATCAGACACGCCCATAAATGAATTATTAGTACATGTGACATCACGTTACTACTAGACTACTATTAGAAAACAATTCTGCTGTCAGTTTAACAAACTGTTTAGCTCATTTCCAAAGATAATTTAGCTAAATTAGTTAATTATAGTGGAGTCCCGTATCCACCTCCACCACACACACACACCTCTCTGCAGAAGCTGACGATGTTCTCCCACAGTTCTTTAGCTTCGCCCTCATCCGTTTTCCTCCGCTGCTCCACGTGAACGCTCTCTCTGCGGCGTAGTGCCTTCACCCTTCTGGTTCTCAAGTAGCGCTGAGCTGTGTGACACGCCACACAGTGCTTCACGCACACCTCATTTAGCAGTGTGCATGCCGGACACGCCCACTTCTCCCCTTGCCCTGTCCCTCGAGGTGTGTGTGAGGTCTTTTTAGCAAAGGGCTCAGAGAATCCATGAAGTTTGGAGGTTCCGCATGCACTGCAGTGTCCTGACCCTGTAGGATTCCGCAATGTGCACTTGGAACATGCCCATGACGTAAAATCAGGACTTGAGGGTGTGGCTGGAGTGAATCGAACCGATTCACCAAGGACGTCAATGACATCTGCGTTCGGCCCCGTC
Source organism: Pangasianodon gigas (assembly GCA_022758105.1). Taxonomy (NCBI): domain Eukaryota; kingdom Metazoa; phylum Chordata; class Actinopteri; order Siluriformes; family Pangasiidae; genus Pangasianodon; species Pangasianodon gigas. The sequence continues at coordinate 33,869,758 of CM040454.1, read as the reverse complement.
CCCTGGCGTGGTCCTCTACAGGCATCACAGCGTCCTGCTGAAGATACTGAAGGACCAGAAGGAGCCGAGCACCCGGGGCATTTCCAAGAAGGTGGGGCTGGGTGGTTAGGACTTGGCTCCTCCTCATCAAGCACACTAAGGCGTTTGATTGGTTCTGAGGACGGAAGAGGCTTAGGTTTGGAGGCAGGTCCTGTTGAGGGGGAAGTAGGGGGTGGGACTTCGCGTCTGCTGCGAGGAACAGGATTATTTTGCAAAGAGGACAAGGAAGGAGGAAGGAAGTGGGTACTGTTAGGAGGTGGAGATGGTGTCTGAGAAGGGGCAGGGTTAGGAGGCGAGTCTTCAGTGAGGTCAATGAGGACCGCTCCAGCATTTTGTGCAGGAAAACCAGACACTGGCGTCCGGACTTCCGGAACTACCAGTGCCTCGGGTGGGATTTTGGGAAGCGAAAGTTTCCGTGGGCCTCCGCAGGCTGAGCATGACATCGCTGTGGGTGTATTCAAAAGCGTGCACCGAGGACACGCCCATCCTGATACCACACCCACTTCAGTGTTTCCTACTTCCCCATTAGGCTCAGACTTGTTTACCAAGTCCTCATCCACATGCTGCCGTTTAGGCTCTGAGTTAGAAGTAATGGGTTCTGAGATGGACGGAGAGGAAGAAGAAGGGGTAGGGCCATTTGATGAATTGGGTGGTGCCCCACATACTGAGCACGCCCCTGATGCACTGTGATTGGTCAGTGTGCAGCGTGGGCAGGTCCAGCAGCTGCTGAGGCGCAGAATTCTGTTCAGATCAGGTTTGTTACGCGGTGCCTCACAAATGGAGCAACGTGGAGATCCTGCTGGGTTTAAGAAGGTACAACGAACACATGACCAATCAGAACCAAGAACCATGGCCTCCATCATCGACCCGCGGGAGTGAGAGAGACTGAAGGAGAGACAAAAAGAAAGAAATTAGCTGCTATACTGCACAAAAAAAAATAAAAAATACACACAGAAACTCAATTTTAGATTAAGGCCAGCATAGTTGAAAGAGATTCTCTGTCAACACCCACACACTGCCCAACCCAACAACCCCAAAACTCTGGTTCTTCCAAGCAGCTCCTGCTGAGAGAAAGAACATCACATTCATCAAGAGAAGAGAATGCTTAAAAAAAACCAGCTTCAAATGTGTAAAATCCTCTGACTCCTGCAGAGATGTTCCATCAGAGTTGGCAAAGCCCTTGCTCTTACCTTAATCCTCTTCATAAACCTGTTTAAATCATCACTTAAAACAGCACACGCATACAATATACTGCAGTCGCAATACAAACAACCCAAATGTGAACCTTACACCCAATTTCATACAGACTCCCACCATGACATCAGCGTTCTGCAAACACACCTCAGGCTCTTGTCTAGAACAGAAAGGAAATCCCTTTTCCAACCCAAGAGCAAAATGAGTTTTTGAGTTTGCGTGTTGTTAAAGCTCAGAGTAATCGACTGCTAATCTCTTTCAGCTATTAGCAGCTCATGCAGATCAAGGCATCAAAATGCAAAAGTTCTAAAATTTACAGACATCTTTACTCTTCTATACAAATGTTCTAAAATGGTGTTCTCTGTCCTTGACCCTGTTTTCAACAATCTGTATGAATTCAGTCCGACTGCAGATTTCTGATGTACTTTTTTATATGGATCCTAAACTGGAGCCTCTGTATAATTTATATAAACAGACGCATACACGGACATAAAACATGACGTTATTCGTTACTATAATAAAGGTTTTATTAATGTTTCCACTGCTTTTTTTAACCAAATGTTCTGCATCCTCAGGAATTTTTAAATGGCAGATTTTATTGAGGTCCTGCATCTGCTTCAAAATGTTAGGCTGATGCCTGTCCAACCCCTATTTTAAATACAAGAGTGAGTCAATTGTAAGGCTTAAGAGTGTGACATAAATTAGACTGTATGCGGCTGTAATTTACATGAGTCACCAGCTACCACTCACACAACTGTCACAGAGTTAGGAGAAGATCTATCATTGCTTTATCTTTCAGAGAAGACTCAGGTATGCCAACACTAATTCCTGTAGTTCAATTCTGCAAACCAGATTTTGGCCCACTGTTTGTTCCTCCACCTCAGCAATATTATGTTCCAGTGCTGTGAACATCACTTTGGATTCTGTAGAAGAACATGATGTATACTGCTGGCAGAAATCTTTTCTTCTCCCTCCCAAACATTGCCTCAAGGGCTCAGATTGTGTTTTTATCTCTCCACCCATCTCCAAAGACCTGCATCTTGTAAGAGAGTCACATTCCCATGGCCTGGTGCAACAAATAATAGGACTATAACAGCATGCTGAGCAAGAAACCAACCAAAGAAACTGAAGCTCTAACAAGTCTACAGCAACGGTGTCACAGTGTGCCACAACAACCCGAACTTCTGTTCACTTCTGTGAGAAGCTTAACAGGTTCCCCTGCAGGTTCTCCTGTGCTTCCATTCCACGTGCAACTCCAGACCTCCTGTCTACGCCAGGGTTTCACTCAGATGCACTCTACTAACAACTGACTTAAGCGTTATTCAGAGGTTACGCGAGAGTCACACATGCGGGGGCGGAGTTTGTCTAAAACAGAGGCGTGTCTCAGTTACACGTGACTTTGACCTTGACCTTAAACGCATTTTTCTTGCGTGATATCGGCTCGAGTGAGGAGCAACATTAACTCCAGCATCACTGTCTGACAGTTTGATGTAACCACAACACGACATGTACACAAGTAACTGTCAGAGCTCGATATAAAAAAATAAAATGTAAAAAAACAGAATGTGCTGGATCAAGTGCTATTCTATGTGCTGCTGAATAATGAGTGTGGAAGCCATTTTGTTAAATTAAACCAGTGATTAATGAGATCATTACAGAGAGCTCTAATAATGCAGTGATATATTAGTGATATACGAGACTCCTGTAAGATTTATTACTTCAACACTCGCCATCTTGTCATTCAGATATCATCATATTAGTGTTTTTAGTTTTCATTTTAAAATTCTCTCTTGCTTTTATGTTACATCATATTACATTTAACAGCAGATAACAAAAACCACCATTTCCTCCTCCAGTTAATATTTTCCCTCCCTGATTTGTTCAGGTTCAAAGGTTAGAGTTTGTGTTTAAAGATGGTGGATCTAGACTCTGCTGAAACCGAATCTAGAATCAAAACCAGCACGAACATCCCTCGAACACGACATATCAGACATCTCGTCTCACGTACACTAACCTCCACCTAATAACCACACACAGCTCTGACTCTAACACACTACAACACCACAGTACAACTTTATTATTCACTAACAACACAAAAACACACGCGTGTCTGTGTTGGCTGTGATATTGCCTCATGTAGAGACACTTGGCCGAACAGCAGTTAGCACTGACTCTACACACACACACACACAAACACACACAATATAGTAGGATGAGGGCCAGATCTTATGTTGGTGCTAATGATTGGGATTTAGTCTCCAAATGTCCTGCTGTGTGTGTGTGCGTGTGTGTGTGTGTGAGACAAACACCAGTGAATCAACACTACAAATTATTATTATTATTATTATTATTATTTTTATTATTATTAATAGCTTTAATTGAGAGTCCTCAAATTCAAGACAGATCATTCTGTTTGAACAGTGCTAGAACCCTATGCTGAACACTATGCAGCTCTTGAACTGTGACCTGGGTGTTACGTCACTCTAGAGCTTTGCACTGAAGGTTCTGGAGCTCTAGAACTGTGAGATGAGGGTTACGCAGCTCTACAACTTTGCACTGAAGGTTCTGGAGCTCTAGAATTGCGACCCGAGTGTTATGAAGCTCTACAACTTTGCACTGAAGGTTCTGGAGCTCTAAAACTGTGACCTGAGGGTTACGCAGCTCTAGAACTTTGTGCTGAAATTTCTGAAGCTTGAGAGCTCAGGGTCGAACATTCTGCAGTGTTAGAACTCTAGGCTGAACATTGTACAGCTCTAGAACTTTGTGCCGAGTTCTGCAGCTCTAGAGCTGTGTGTTCTACAACTCTGGAACTACGGGCTGAGCGTTCTGCAGCTGCAGCATTCTGCAGTGCTAGAACACTATGCTGCCCATTATGCCACTCTAGAACCCACAGGTCTAGCATCTAGCTTGTTGTGTTCTACAGTTCTAGAACACTGGTTCTTAAATGTACTAGATCTCCATGTTCTATAACTTTCTATTAGATAATAGCTCAACAGAGAAAACCGAGTAGAGGCTTTAATTTTAACAATTTGTCCTGTGAGTGTTAACTAACGCTGGACCAAGTTCTTTAGTAAATACTACCATACTAAACACACACACACACACACACACACACACACACACAGCACTTCAGATAAACCTCCTGAAGAACTGGTTGTGGAATGCTAATGCACACACACACCCTTATCCTAAAGGCCTGCTTTCACTTACGCATGGTAACAGCTGTTCTAATGCGACACAGGACTTTTGTATAACACATGATCTCTCTCTCTCTCTCTCTCACACACACACACACACACACATACACACACACACATACACACACACTTAAGACACACAGACACACATAGAAACACACACACACAGAGAATGGTACAGCGTATGAATAAATAACGCTCTGAGTCTCTCCATGTGAAAGATCAATACAGTGGTGCCAGTTTGATTCAGCAAGATACTTCCTCCTCCATCATCTTCATCACCACACACACACACACACACACACACTCACACACAGCACTTAACTGGACTTATCACTCAGAAAGATTGCGTACACATGCACTCTCTGTAAACTACTGGCTAACTGCAGGAATGAGGGAACACCAGTCCTGTCAGACTGTTTCCACGAAGCAGGAAGCACACAGTTGTATAGAATGTCTCTGTGTGCTGTAGCATTACAGTTTCCCTTCCCTGGAACTAAGAGGCCCAAACCTGTTCCAGCATGACAATGCCCCTGTGCACAAAGCGAGCTCCATGAAGACATGGTGTATGAAGGTTGGAGTGGAAGAACTCGAGTGTCCTGCACAGAGCCCTGACCTCAACCCCACTGAACACCTTTGGGATGAACTGGAACACCGACTGCACCCCAGACCTCCTCGACATCCCAACATACTGTGTGTGTGATGGTGTGTGTGTTACCTGCGCGGGCGGTGGTGTGTGTGATGGTGTGTGTGTGTTACCTGCGCGGGCGGTGGTGTGTGTGATGGTGTGTGTGTGTGTGATGGTGTGTGTGTGTTACCTGCGCGGGCGGTGGTGTGTGTGATGGTGTGTGTGTGTGTGATGGTGTGTGTGATGGTGTGTGTGTGTTACCTGCGCGGGCGGTGGTGTGTGTGATGGTGTGTGTGTTCTCGGCTCCCCCACACTGGGCTGCTGTGACTGTTCCGTATCCAGCCTACAGGGGGCGTCGCTGGGTACGACGACCTGCTGAACCCGTGCTCAGGCTCCGCCTCTGTCGTCAACGACGACGCCGAGCTCCCCATTGCCACGACAACCCCCTCCCCCTCCACACACACACACACACAGAGTGGTAGTCAAGTGTTTTCAACCAGCACCTCAATCAGTCCTGTTCTATCAGTCTCCATTTTACACTTACACACACACACACACACTCAGTGCAGAGTCGCAGAACGCAACATGGCTGCCACTCCGAGGTGATGTCCCAGAATCCTGTCCTGCTCCTTGTGATGTTCCCACTTCCTGTTTGTTCAGAGCAGAGAGAGTGGGACAGCCCTGATCCCGAGAGAGAGAGCGGTGCTCACACACACACACACACACACACACCACTAGAAGTGTGTGCACTGCCTATGGTTAGGTGTGTGTTGCTTGCACTTGTGTGTGTGTGTTGCAGAGTCTGTCCCAGATTTCCGTTACTGTGTGTTTATAATCCCTCCTCTGTTGTCTCGCGCTGCTGCGTCCCGGTTCTCCGTTACTGCCTCCTCCTCCTCCTCCTCCTCGCTCTTCTTTGCGCTTCCGGGTTTAAAGGGAGGGCTCGCGCTCGTCCGGTGCAGATCCA
>CM040454.1:33828108-33840377 GCA_022758105.1 Pangasianodon gigas | reverse complement strand
GAGAGAGACAGTGAGAGAGACAGACACACTTGTTTCCTTTAAACTGTATTTTACCGGGATACACACATTCACACACTGGGAACTAGAGAGAGAATAAATAATAATTGCACTGATACATAATGCACTGTTTATAAACTAGATATGTTTCCTGAAAGAAATGTACTTTCACAGTCCTGTAAGTGATGGAGGGATGGAAGAGACAGAAAGAAGGAGAAGAGAAATGAAGAATGTGTGTGATTGTAGTGAGTGTGTGTTGCCAGATCTTATCAGGGGAAAGTAGCTAATGCATTACATGAAGACTACAGGATGCTTTTATGAAGATAGTATAGAATTTATTTATTTATTTTTTTACTAAAAGTTCAAGAGCACTTCTTCTGATGGTATGTTGAACTGTCAATAATAAAAATAATCCATCTCTCTCTGTCTCTCTCTCTCTGTGTCTCTGCAGGATGGATGGAGTGATGCAGCAGGAGTAGAGATCCACAGGGAATGGATGAACGCATAGAGTATGTTGTGCTTCTCATTATCCTTCGTTTCTAAATAACACAAAATCTCTTTTTAAAGAACTGATATGGGCTTCTGTTTATCCAGTGAAAGGGATTTAATCTGGTGATGAACAGTTTTGGCTGTAAAGAAATGAAAAAACAGAACAGGAGCACATGTTATAGAAAACATGGAGAAGAAGGAGTTGGATTGAGGTTTGGAGTAGAAGAGAGAGAGAAAGAGAGAGAGAGAAATAAACACAAAGGATAGATTGTTTGCCTGTTGGAAGGAAACCTTGTGGGCGGAGCTAAGGATTGACTCTGACATCATCCAGTTAGAAATAACAAACAGGTGAGATTTATACAGATCACACCATCTCTGTTATACAGCACTGGTTAATATTGCCCTCTTTATAATACGTTATCGTTTCTATAGCAACAGCTCATCCACAGGGACGTGTACAGAGGAGTAATCGTTGATGTGGTGAAGTTTTCAGTAAGGAGAAATGTGTTTATTGAATATTTATGGAAGGAGTCTCCAGTGTCAGGGGTAAAGCTGTAACTTTAAGTTTTCCGACATCTTCAGGACAGAGGAGTTTACGCTTCTTTGTGGTTTCTCGGTAACATGCGTAACAAGCTGCGTTTTTTTAATCTTATTAACGTGAAGAGAGAGAATAAAGAGAGGCTGGTGAGGGAACGAGTGTTTATAGCTGCTATAATGTAAGTGACAACAGGAACTAACTCGTTTCACTGAACATTCCACAACATTAAATGTTAAAATTTTGTAATTGTCCATAAAATAGTAATAAAACACTTGGGAGAGGAAAATAATCAACTTCAGGGTGGTAACAGTAACTCTGCTTCGTCACACCACACACACACACACACACACACACACACACACACAGAGTGTGTATTACTGATTTATTATTAAGAACAGATTAACAGCAGTGATGGTCATGGCTAAATGAAGGAGAAACCCGAGGGACTGAAAGAGGAAGTGGAGGGAATGTGGAAGGGTAAAAGTGAGGTTGTTCTGGTCCTGACCTCCAGAACCCGGAAGATTCTCCAGATGATTCCAGGAATGTCATTAATTTTCGTTCGGAAGAGCACAAGAGCACTCGGAACACTGCACCCACACACTCCTGAGTGTCAGAGCTCACCGGAAGAGCGAGATGGGAGTTTATTCTATAAGTGCTCTGACTCAGTGAATCAATCATAATTTCTCAGTAACTATGACTTTATACTGTGTGGGTCAGTTACAGAACCAACCTGTGAGTCATAAAACAGTTTGATTCACTGATTTTTGCACAAAAAAAACAACAGCTACAGATTTCACGCTTCTAAATGTTGGCTGTAGTGAAAGCTGCGTTACTGAAAGGCTCAGAAAGCTGAATGTAGATTTCTCAGAGTAACTTCCACTACAACAGTAACAAGAGTCTACACTGTTTAACAGAAGTGTTAATGACAGCCTGAAACTTCAGCTCAGGTAGAGTTTAGGAGAACCTTTTACAGAACAGTTTCTTTTTTTTTTTTTTAATCAAACAAATACCGTGTGCTGTTATGGAAATATTTAATGCTATTATTCAGTAAAATGTTTATTCCAACAGTAATAAACCTTTTCTGAAATTTCTTCATAAAGTTCTAATTAGAGAAAGGAATGAACATGTACAATTCCATGAATGCAGCTCATCTGGAAAATGAGTTCTAGGTTCTTTTGGTTCTAAATATACAGTACTGTGCAAAAGTCTTGGCACCCAATTTTTTTTTTTAGTACAATCTTTGTTATAGATGTTTATTTTCTGACTTCTACATTATTGATTCAGTACAAAAACATTTTAGATTCCAAACATTAGTTTTCCAGCACAAAATGAAACGTTCCAGAAAAATGTTTGTATGTCAGTAAAGAAAGCAGCAGATTCCATAAGAGACACTTTTCAGATAAAAACATAATGAAGGCTGCTGGGTTTCGCTGCAGAAATAAGAGGCGAGTCGACAGTCAAAGTCTCCAGAAGAACTGTGGCTGCTTCTGCAAGATGCTCAGTAACACTTACAGCTCATTTCCTTATAAAACTGCACACACTGTACCTGAGATACTGTTTTATTTTTAAAAGTGAAGGATCGTCACACCAGATATTGACTTTGTCTCATTTATTACTGTTTATTGCTCTTTGTAGGATTTTTTTTAAATGTAGAAACATTTAATTTCATTATTTTTTAAGGCGTCTTTGCTCTACAGCATTTCTTTTGCACAGTAATGTATATATATAAAAAACAGATTTTGAGGAAAAAGGTTTAAAAAATAAACAATATGGTTTAAGGTGATTGTGGTGTAGTGACTGGGGTTGATAAGGTTTATTAAAGAAGCTGATGATGTATATCAGTAAACAAGCTTTTCACAGATGCATGTGGCATAGAGTGATTGGGAAGTGGGCGGAGCTTAAAGACTTAACGGATAATACGGTGGTCATAAGTGGAGAAAATCAAAAACGGTGAAATAAACATCTTTCTTTTGAGTTCTGATATTTTTATTACTCCAGTTTAAGAGAAGACGTGTTATAGATGCATTTTATCTAAAAATCGACAGATGATGTGTTTCTACGTGTAGTGTCTCACCTGTCTCGTCTTTTTTTTCTCTTGTGTTTCCTTAATGACGCAAATACACACGGGTATCCGTTTCCAAAAAATAACGCTCTAGTCCAGAATGTGTGTGTGTGTGTTTGCGGCCAAGAACTCCCTGTGTTCTTGTGAGTCAAACGGAATTATGGGAAATTGTGTGAATAAATTGTGTTGCTTTATTTTAAATGTGTTACGTTTTTTTCAGATTAACAGGGTTACTGAAATATGTTCCCTTCTACTCTGACTCACCTCTGATTCATACAGCCGGAAATGTTTGCAGGTATACATGAGTGTGTGTGTGTGTGTGTGTGTGTGTGTGTGTGTGTGGGTGTGTGACTCACTCACTAGACAGACTCTTCACTGCTGACTGTGTTTTTATTTTATGGAATTATGGAAATCATTTGAAAGGTTGTCCTGGTTCGGGTGTGTGTGTGTGTGTGTGTGTGTGTGTGTGTGTGTGTGTGTACATGTGTGTGTCAGAAACACTAGAGGGTGATGTTGATCTGTCCGTCATCTTACATTTGGATTTTACTGTCTGAGTACACCATATAACTCCCCACACACACACACGCACACACACACTATACTACTCTTATTTAAAAGTTTAGCCAGCTGCTGTACTTATCAAATGTTTTAACCTTTTTCAGTAAATGAAGCCTCTCTTCTTTCTCTCTCTTAAAGCTAATAAGACAAAAAAAGAAAATGTTGTTAAAAGAAGCGTAAACTCCTCTGTCCTGAAGATGTCGGAAAACTTAAAGTTACAGCTTTACCTCTGACTGTTACAAAGCGCTGACACTGGAGACTCCTTCCATAAATGTTAACTAAATAAATGTCTCCTCACAGATCAAACACAGATTAAACACATTTTTAATCCGTTTACGTTAAGTCCCTGTGAACGAGCTGTTGCTATAGAAACGATAGCGTATTAGAACGAGAGCATTAATTATAAATAAACCTGTGATTTGCAGCTGCACTACTGTCAGAGCTGCTGTTTTAGAACATTAATCAACGCCCGAGGACCAATCAGAGTCCAGAATGGTGTGAAAACCGGTAAAGCTGGTGTAATAAGACAAAAGCTACTGTAGTTATGCTTCTCAGAATTTCAGAGTTTAGTAATTAATAGCATATCTATTGCGTAGTGAATATGTGGCTTTTCTGGGAAGTAAAACCCTGCATCACACACTCCTGGTTCTTTACAGGAAGTGTGTTGTGACAAACCACTGAGGCCAAAGTGAATTCTCTTAACAAGAACACTTGAACTGAATCACTGAACCCTCACACTGCCTCTGCACTGATGTTATTTCATATCATTCTCTTTGAACATGAAAATCTATACGGATATTCTGTGATGTTTTGAGAGCCAATGTACTGGATTTGAACAATCAAACAATTAATACCTGGAATTTATCATATTTTTACAAGGCAGGTTTACAGAAACTACAGAGCAATAGAATAACAGAACAGTAAGTGACTCACTACACATAACAACTTCATAACATTTTAAACCATTAGGTACAAATGGAAGTTGAAAACACACTTCATCATTCTTTATACTTACACTCAGGGCAGGAGCAGAAGAGCAGCAGTAACTCTTCTATTATTAATCCTAATCGAAATCTGTTTCAAGTTCAAAGCTCCTGAATGTCACTGATTGAGTGGAAATCAATTTGGAAAAGGGGTGTGTGTGTCTGTGTGTGTGTGCGTCTGTGCGTGTGTGTGTGTGTGTGTGTTGGGGGGGGATCCATGGTAATTGCCAATTGCTATGGTGTACTCTATTTAGCAACAATTGATGGCCGACGTTGTTAATCTTGAATCTACATGTCAAGCTAAGCCACAGAGCTTTTATTAAAATTTCATACCATAATAATGAACCTTTATTAAATTTTCATACTATAATAACTAGACTTTTAAAGTATCTCCTTCCATTTGTCTGAGTACTTTTGCATAGAGCAGAAGTTAGTTTTGCTTCATTTATGTGTGTTTGAACCCGAAGTTTTATTGTGGGCTCAATTAACATATCAGACATTTTATTCTGTATCGCTTATTTTAGTTGTGCAACTTTGCATACTAGTTTATGGCAACTTATTATTGATTAGTATAGTCCTATATTATCAGCTAAAAAAACGCTGTCTTTGGGCTGAAATGAATTATTTACGCTGCATTCCTAATTGCGGAAATAACATCTCCATGTCAAGCACATGCATAGTGTGAACGTAGAGTAATGTTTAGTGTTTTGCTCTTTTACTTTCATTTACATCTTATATTCAGTGAATAGTTGAGCGATGGTAGTGAGACATGAACAGGCCTTGCTGTCCTATTCCCTGCTATCCTATGACCTATCAACATTTCCCCTAGCCAAACCCTTGAGGAATTTACAATTCTCACTGCCTGGGCCTTCCTGAAGTTCAGTACTCTCTGTACTAACTATGAGTATGTAGTGGTAGGTTTGGAATTAATCAACTTCCCTACAGTGTCAAACGACCCTTATAAATAGACCCAAGAATTCAGAGGAGACTGTGGCTCTTCTTCCGTTTTCGAGCACCAAATGTAGTGCAAAAGTCACAGCCCCCAATATAGAATGTAGGAATGGTCCAAGGAATTCCCTTGAGCCAATTGCATAGATTTATCACTTTACTGCTTCATGCCTAATCTGCCTAGAATCAAAATATCAAATGCTGCTTGCAACAGTTGGTGGAATTATGGCACACCTACATTTAAAATATATATTCCAGTGCTCTAAATTGCAGGGTCAGGACAGGACTTTTACTTCTAGACTGATCCTTCCCTAACTGACTTCTTTTCCTTAAATAAACCTCAACCATGCACCTTCTACTAACATCATCACATCCATATGGAAAGAAAGACGTTACGTATCAGACTCACCTTGGTAAAATGGACCCACTGGCTACAAGTGACCAAACCACATGTAGTTGTAAGCACTGATAATAAGGACAACGAGAACCTGCTGTACTAAATGGCCCCTGACAGACCCTTTGGACTCTTCTCTGGGGTATATAGACCATGGCCTGGTAGGTAAAGGATGAGGAGCCACATGTCAGACCCTCTGGGGTATATAGACCATGGTGTGGTAGATAAAGGATGAGGAGCCACATGTCAGACCCTCTGGGGTATATAGACCATGGTGTGGTAGATAAAGGATGAGGAGCCACATGCCAGACCCTCTGGGGTATATAGACCATGGTGTGGTAGATAAAGGATGAGGAGCCACATGCCAGACCCTCTGGGGAATATAGACCACGGTCTTGTAGATAAAGGATGAGGAGCCACATGCCAGACCCTCTGGGGTATATAGACCCTGGTCTTGTAGATAAAGGATGAGGAGCCACATGCCAGCCCCTGGACTTGTTTAAGAGATGGTTTTGGTGTAGAGGCTCATGTCTGTGCCTTTGTTACCTTTGTCACTTGCATCCTGAGTAACAATTCTTGGCTTCAGACCCAACATCATTACCTATTCCAAAATGACTCGTTTGAGTTCTTGCCTGGGTTCCTTCTTTCACCATGTCATACAGTCATTCTGGTAACAGTTGATTGATTCATAAGTGCTAACTATTATAATCTCTACTCTTGTTTCATCATATTTTGACCATAACCCATAATAAGGCTCTTGACTTCACTATCTTGTTATGCAAGGTTATTGTGGCATCAGTCAGTCAGCCTCTTGTCTTGCATATACATATTTCTTTAATGAAAAAGTTGTGGTAGATGTGGTGTGTTTGTTTGAAGACATCCAGGGTAAGTTCATTCCACCACCTGGTCATAGGGCAGATGAGAGTCGTGATTTATGTCTTTCTTGTATCTTGAGAGATGGTGGGTCCAGTGGAAACGTGCTAGAGGCTCAGAGGGAGCGTGGTGCAGAGCAGGGTGTGATAAGTGCTTTCTGGCAGGTGGGGTCTTCTTTGACTTTCTAGATGAGTATCAGTGTTTTAAATCTGATGCGGGCAACAACAGGAAGCCAGTGGAGGGAGCGTAGCAATGGGGTGCTGTGGGAGAACTTAGAGAGCGCTGCATTCTGGATCAGTTGCAGGGGTCGGATTGTATGCAGCAGTGAGGTGCTGTATTCCAGTCTGGAGATGACAAGGGACTGAACAAGCACCTGAGTGGCCTCTGTGGAGAGAAATCATCACATCCTCCTGATGTTGTAGAGGAGAATCGTGTATGCCCGAGTCAGTTTAGTGATGTTTGGAGAGAAAGATACACTATATGGCCAAAAGTATGTGCACCCCTGACCATCACACCCATATGTGCTTCTTTCTCAAACTGTTACCACAAAGCAGGAAACACACAGTTGTATAGAATGTCTCTTTGTGCTGTAACATTACAGTTTCCCTTCACTGGAACTAAGAGGCCCAAACCTGTTCCAGCATGACAATGCCCCTGTGCACAAAGCGAGCTCCATGAAGACATGGTGTGTGAAGGTTGGAGTGGAAGAACTCGAGTGTCCTGCACACAGCCCTGACCTCAACCCCACTGAACACCTTTGGGATGAACTGGAACACCGACTGCACCCCAGACCTCCTCGACATCCCAACATCAGCGCCTGACCTCACTAATGCTCTTGTAGCTGAATGAACACAAATCCCCACAGCCACACTCCAAAATCTAGTGGAAAGCTTCCCAGAAGAGTGGAGCTCATTATAACAGCAAACATAGGGGGAATAAATCTGGAATGAGATGTTCAACACGCACATATGGGTGTGATGGTCAGGGGAGCACATACTTTTGGCCATATAATGTAATTAGTTATCCAGAATTACATCAAGGTTACATGCAGCGCCGTGTAGAGTTCTCCAGGAAGATCACAAGATCCTGATGTGGTGGTGCATCTCTATGAATATACAGCATGTCCTATACAATATTTGGGAGACTGAGAGAGTTCTGAAAAAATGAATGAATCTAGAAAAAAATAGCATGAAGAACCGGGTATAAATTATGTGTTCGTAAATATAAATGTCCCAGATATGCACTCTGTTTCATCCCTACAGACTAACAGAGAGAAAGAGAGAGAGAGAGAATGAAGCAGTAATGAAGAGAAGGACCCTTTTGCTCCCTATCGATGTTCCATCTTTCAGTTTTCATTATTTTATGAAGGGGGAATTTCTACTAAGGAGATCTGGCAACTGCACTGTCTCTTATCATTATCGATGTGAACTTGGAGGAGCTCTCTCTCTGTCTCTCTCACTCTATCTCTCACTCACTCTCGCTCTCTCTCTCTCTCACTTTGCGGGGGAGTGTGTTCAGGCAGTTACTAACATTGCTATTTTTGGCATTATCGTGTATATTTGTGTGTGTGTGTATGTGTGTGTGTGTGTGTGTGTGTGTGTGCGCGTGTGATGCAGACAACTCCTTTCGATCTATTTATGCTGCAGGCTGAGAGGGAGAGAGAGAGAGAGAGAGAGAGGGAGAGCGAGAGCGAGACAGAGAAACAGAGTGAGTGAGGGAATGAGAATGATACTCAGGTGAATTGTGGACTGCTGGAAGAAAACATTCACAGCCTGACACACGGAGGACATTGTTACACACACACACACACACACACATATACACATATACACAAACGTGCACACACAAACACACACACACACATAATGGCGAGTTTTGGGAAGCTGATTAATCGGAGAGATGGACGCCGCAGTGGAAGCTACTGCTGTAGTGCAGCTGAGGCCAGGTACAATACAGTATGTGTGTGTGTGTGTGTGTGTGTGTTTATACTCGTGTTTGTGTTTGTGAGATAAACAATGTTTATGGGTGTGTGTATGCACCATATCTGGGTTGTACCTGAGTTTATGTGTGTGTGCGTACAAGACACTTATATGGAAAATGGAGTGTTTGTGAATGAGATGCTGCATGTGTGTTTGTTGACATATTTGCTTATGTACATGCAAGGGAAAGTGCAACACACACACACACACACACACACACACACTCGTATGTCACAGAAGAAATGCTTTGTTGTGGAGAGTGTGTGAAGTGTTTCTATAGATTATACAGTACAAATTCTGTATAATTAACATCACTATGTGGTGTGTATTAAACTGCCGATTCCTCATGCCTCTCCCTACTCCCCTGAGCTCCCCTGCTGTTCCTGATGATCTGCACATGTAGTTGTGTGTGTTGCCTTTCTTAGATTAGATTTCTTTAGATTAGATAATCTTTATTGAACAACTCATAATTGACATGCAGCGCTAATTTGTTTGGTGTTTTAGGCTTGGTGGTTAATCATTGACTAATTAATTTTATTTATGTAATATGTATTTGCAAAAATTTGCATCCCCAGTGGATGAAGTGATCGATTTTTCATTATTTGTCGCAGGTCATTGGAGCGGCGTCTGCAGAGACCCCTGCTGGCCAAGTCTAGAACATTACCCAGCATCCCTCAGTCTCCCATCGTGGGCCGTGTGCATCAGAACTCTCGGCTGGTTGGAGGAAGTGAGCCCTGCTCCCAATTGGCATCTAGCCCCACCCACCTCAGCGCCTGCACACTGCCCCCTGCAGGTACTGTATGGTCATGACACATTCTTATCTCTCTCTTACACAAAAAAACTCAGTGTGTCCACCATGGTTGGCACCAGAATACAGTGGGGGTCTCCGCTGTGGCTATCCTCAATAGTTCTTTAGATTAGCCCTGATGTACAGCCTTCTTGAGGCCAATGTAAGTGCAAGCGTTTATGGCTTCCAGGGGGTTGTACCTTCCTTGATTCATTGATAGTCTCTCCCTTTTGGTGGCATCTCACCTGAGGCATAGCTACAGGACAGTTAATGCAGGCAGTTGTTTGGATGGCTATGGAAATGTCCATGGAAATGCCAATATGTGAGAACCTTCTCAGAACCACTGAGATGGGCAAGAACTTAGGAAACCCCTTGAAAGGGGCTTCATCTCGATAGAATGTCTATTGGGGACTTGCCTCAAAAGAGAAAGGAAACAAGAAAGGGAAAAAGAGAAAACAGTGTAGTTGTAAGTGGTGGATATAATGGCTAAATAAATTAAAATTTAGCTTTAATGGTAAACCTAACCCTGTACCCTAATCCCTGACCCAGACCCCAGCTCCTATCCCTAATCCTAATCCCCTGACTCTAATTCTAACCCCTTACTCTAACCCCTAACCTGATCAAACCCCAGCTCCTATCCCTAATCCTAATCCCCTGACCCTAATTCTAACCCCTTACCCTAACCTGATCAAACCCCAGCTCCTATCCCTAACCCTTATCCTAATCCCCTGACTCTAATCATAACCCCTTACCCTAACCCCTAACCTGATCAAACCCCAGCTCCTATTCCTAACCCTAATCCCCTGACCCTTATCCTAACCGCTTACCCTAACCTGATCAAACCCCAGCTCCTATCCCTAATCCTAATCCCCTGACCCTAATTCTAACCCCTTACCCTAACCCCTAACCTGATCAAACCCCAGCTCCTATCCCTAATCCTAATCCCCTGACCCTTATCCTAACCCCTTACCCTAACCCCTAACCTGATCAAACCCCAACTCCTAACCATAATCCTAATCCTCTGATCCTTATCCTAACCCCTTACTCTAACCTGATCTCCTACCCAAACCCCAAATCCTAAACATTTGCAAAGAAGCTGGTTTTGAGCTGATGTGATATAACCAAGAATGTAACAAGTTAAGGGGCATCCTACTTAATCTCTGTCTGTCTAGCAATCCCTAAATGACTAATTAGCAATATTTTGTAGACTATTATAACCTATAACTAACTAGTACTATTATAAGTATGTTTAGGCTTAAATAAATGTATGATTTAATTAAATAAATAAGACTAACAAGCTACAAAAAGGTAATGTACCATTTTTAGATTTTGAGCCCCAGGCCAAAGTCTCTAGAATTGTGTCTTTGTATCCCCCCTTGCACCCTTGGGACCAACAATCAGATCGGTGTATCCTCATTCATTGTGGGCTAGAATGCTAGCATCACAGATATTGGAGCAGTCACAGGGAAGACTGGATGAGTTGGTAATCTTGAGCACAACTACTACATCATCACCCTGGATCTGCACAACATAGTGTTCCAGTGGGTGGAACTAAGAAGATGACTGTCTCAGTGGAGTTCACTGCCCCTTGGCTCTACTTTTCTCTGGCCTGTACTTAGTCTGCAGAGGTGGCTGCAGGTCTGGTGCTGCTGGCTGGGTTCTCACTGAGGGGTTGATCATTGGGTCCTAAAGATGTGTGACATGAAACTAAATACACAGCTTGAGCTGCTTGTGGTCCATGACCATGGCATGACAATTTTTGGCTAGGATACTCTTCAGAGTTCCAAAAGGCCTTCACACTGACTACTCTCTGACTACTACTGGTCACAAAAGGTGAGCCTACAGGAACGGCATGCAGGAGATCAGACACTGCACTCCTTCGGAGCTGATGTTTGGTCAGGAGCGTCCTACTCGTGGATTTTGTGTATCTGGTCCCCTAATGGGTATGATTTGGCTTAAAAGAGAAGAGAGGCTTGTGGTGTTTCATGGCAGCACCAGGAACATGCAAGGGCATACAAAAACTGCAGTGCAAGACCCTTTAAACCAGTGGTCCTGGTTGTTCCCCTCACTGCCTCTTGCCCTGGAGATGGGGGAGCAGAGAGGGGCATCAGCAATCCTGTCATCGGACCTTCTGAGCCCAGCCGCTGACAGACTCCATGGGGGTCTTTCCCCCATCATGGCTGTGGAGGGAAGTCACAGTGGGAGTTAGCTGGGATTAGTTAGCAGGGTTCTGCCTGCATGTTCCCTCTGTTCAAAAAACAGCTTTGTGTATCGAACACATTCCTGCAGACTCGTTATAACGCACTGGATTATTCATCAGGAGAGTTACGTCACCAAACATCAAACAAGCGTTTACACGTGTGGAGATTCTTCAGCGTTTAGATTTATTTCAGACTGCAACATTAGTGTCCTATTACAGCAGTTTTCTCAGTGTTCCTGTATTCTCTCTCTCTCTCTCTCTCTCTCTCTCTCTGTCTCTCCATCTTTCTCTCTCTCTCTCACCCTCTCTGTCACTCTCTCTCTCGCCATCCCTCTCTGTCTGTCTGTCTGTCTGTTTGTCTTTCTCTTTCTGTCTCCCTCTCCCTCTGTCTTTCTCTCCATCTCTCTCTCTCTCTGCCCCTCTCTCTCTCTCCATCTCTCTCTCTCCCTCTCTCTCTCTCT
>CM040454.1:33802161-33817161 GCA_022758105.1 Pangasianodon gigas | reverse complement strand
TCATCTGGAATTTTATGGAAACGAAATTCCCATTTCGACACACCCACCCATACACACACACACACACAGAGAGAGAGAGAGAGTAGGGGAGAGAAAGAAATACGAGTTACAAATGATTGCAAACCCAATGTCGGGGGGATCAAAGGATATGTGTGTGTGTGTGTGTGTGTGTGTGTGTGTGGATGGAGAGGACGAATGCAGAGGGGGCTTGCGTTCCTTTATCCCTGGCATCTGCTGTGCGACTGTCTGTCTCTCCACTTGCCCCGCGCGTGTGTGTGTGTGTGTGTGTGTGTGTGATGGAGTGTTCCATGATGTGAAGTCGTTACATTGCTGAGTAAATATTATAACATACTGCCGCTATAATCCTAAACTCAATTCTCTGCTATCCGAGGACGGAGAGGACGAGGGTGTGAAGGACGCATCCTGAGGGTGACCTTGTTCAGATAGTGGTGAAGATGTTTTTAGTGGGCATGGAGGATGGATGGATGGATGGATGAATGGAGAGTGTTTTGCACTTACGGTCAGGACTTCCCCTGACACTCTGGGTTATTTCTGTGGATACTTCCTAGGCGTTCTTGGTGAATTCCTAAGCTTCCTAGATCTAGATCAGGGGTCGTCAGCTGGCCGTCTGCAGTCCACATGCAGACCAGCAAACTATTTCAGCGAATCAAATCAAGCACATGGTTAAAAAAAACCTTATAAATGTATTTAAAAAAAAACTGGTTGTAGTTCAGTGACTCGAGTTTTCTAAATAAGAACCATCACAGCTTCTGTAGTAGGTTTTCTGTTGCAGTTTATCCAATCACATGAATTCTTGTTAAGTGTTTATGAGAGTCTAGCTACAGGGATAAAGACATTAGATCAGAAAGGGGAGAGTTTTCAGATATTTACAGATTTTTCATTTTATATTTATATTTTTCTATACACACATTTGTCTTGTTACACACACACTATCCTTATGGGGACTTTCCACTGAAATAATCATTAAATGCAGCTAATTAATGCTCTGCTACACCTAAATCTAATGCTAACCTTAAACTGTGTAACCAAATGGAAACGTTTCCACTTTTTTAGTTGTTGTTGTTGTTTTTTAAAAAAATAAAAACTGAAAAAAAAGGGGGGGGAGGGGGCGGTCCTCATGGGGACCATTAAAAAAGTAGAGATGAAACAGCAAAAAACAGAGAGAATATTGTTTTACATTTAATTGACCACTAGAGGTTGACAAACCCTTTACAACTAAAGACAGACACCACACACACACACACACACACACACTCACACACACACACACACACGTGCCTACATGGTTAGTTTAACGGGAAGTTATCACTGGACTAGTGCCCACTGGATTACCAAAATGCCAAACAACACACACACACACACACACACACACACACACACACAGAAAGAAAGAAGACAAATATGATCCAAATCACTCAATGGGCATTGATGAATGTGTGTGTGTGTGTGTTGGATTTTCAGGATGCCGGAAGAGTGTGCTCATAGAAGGTTGTGTTTCCCCCAAGTGTGTTAGTGTGTTGTGATAAGTGTGTGTGTGTGTGTGTGTCTTATGTAGTGTTGTCCTTGTAAAGACTGTGTGTATGAGCGTCTTTGTGCGTTTGTGCGTTTCAGTGTTGAACAAGACCAATTAAATCAGCAATCAGTGCAGAAGTGTAATATTTTTGTTATTTATGTTGTATTTATATTGTGTTATATTTATATTTATAACATGTAAACACACACACACACACACACACGCATTGTGGGGGTTGAGGTGGCGCCCAGTCCTCTTTATTTATGAGCTCTGCTGAGGGGTGGAGACTGTGGGATTTTCTTCAGAAATGCCATGACTGTGTGTGTGTGTGTGTGTGTGTGTGTGTGTGTGTGTGTGTGGCATGGTAATTCTAAACTGATTATTCATAATTCTATAACATGGATGTACTCTTTCTTCTTTCTGTAACTAGTGAAAGCAAACCTTTTTTTCAGCCTAGTGAAGTTAAAGGATGGTGGAGACGCTTTGTCAGACAAACAGGAAATCCAATTATTTTATAAACACCTTAAAGTAAGAGGAACCAGGGAACCACGGGAACTCGGGAACTATTAGATTACCAATCAAGCAAGGGACTGAGAAATCCAGGAACCAATAACCAGAGAAACCAAGGAAATAAAACTAGGTAACTAGCAAATAAGAAAAAACGTGGAGCACAGAAATAGAATAAAACTAGATAAGAAAACTAACACATTATTGGACTTGGAGATTAGGAGGTAACTAAGACATTATGAGACTAGTTAACTAGGAAACTAGTTTACTGGATGGATAGGTCACTCAGAGCCTAGAAAACCATTTATCTAGGAGAGTAGATAAAGAAGGCTGAGAGAAGGAAAGTCATCATTCCTTCGTTTTCAGTAAGCTCTCTATCCTGGTCAGGGTGGCGGTGGATCTGGAGTCTATCCCGGGAACGCCAGTCTATTGCGCTGCACCATCCACACTCATTCACGCCTAGAGCGAGTCTCCAATCACACTCATCGGTCTGAACAAACAGCTGCTCCTAATTTCACAGAGCATCATAAAACAAGCACCAGGTTGTGTTCTGGTTCCAGAGTCGATCCCAGTGGAGCTTATTCAGCAGCTCGTAGGATGGACTTGTGTGAAGCCTGTATAAAATCGATGCAGTTTGAACCCTGATTGGGTGAAGTGGCCATCTCTATGTCCCTGTAGATCTGTTACCCTTATAGTGGCTGCTGTATATCTCAAGATTTAATCCAAATATTTCATGTAAGGTGTAATATCCTACGTTTCGCTCCTGAGTTTGTGTAAGATTCCATATAAGGAGACTCGCTAATGTGAACATCAGTTGATCGTCTTCAACACTTTTAAAGTTAAAACACTTATTTATTTCAGTTACACACCAATTTAATGAGCATTTTATGAAAAGAAAGCAATTTCTTAACAAATCCATAACTTAACACAAATTCAAACTAGCCATATATTGAGGACAAAAGTAATGGCACCCTATAAAAGTATTCCGAGTATGGGTCACCATGCTTGGCTACACGTCACTTCACTAAAAGGAGGAAGAGTTAGTGTGTGTCTGTGGAAACTGATGCACTGCAATGGCTGGTGCTCTTTCATCGTTTAGTCATTTTGTACTTCATGCAGTTTTGTGGGTGTGGCTAAATGTAAATCAGCTGTACCCTGAACATACTTGGTAATATATGGTTGATTGGCATTTATCAACATATGAACTTGAGTGTAAAGAAAACCAGCAGCTGTAAGTTTGCAAGCTTTAAAATTTTCTACTTTGGTTTGAAGACCATGATTGATACATATGATGTTTTTTTTTAAATACATTTTGTGGCTGTTCCAGGATGCATCCTCATTTCTAAACTTCAGAATCAAGCCCTCAGAAGGCTGCGCTACTTATTCGTAAAAGCGCTGTCCACTTTAGGTGTACTAAGGCCCTGAATTTTAAATGTATTTACTTTGTATAAAGCTACAATGATTGTTTTGCTATCAAATAGAATGTGTACGTGATTCGTGTCCATCGATAATTCTGGTGATTTATTGTGCAGTTGGCAAACTTTTCTTTGTGTGCATGTCAGGGGTTGTTCTTTCTTCTTCTTCTTTTTTTAAAATGCCCTTATTATAGATATATTACTTAATAAAAGGCTGTTTAAGTCCCTCAAGTTTTTAAAAAAAAATTTAAGTCCCTTATTTAAGTTTTTTCTATCTGTCTGTCTCTCTGTCTGGCTCCAGCTCGAGACCAAAATGAGTTCCAGTTTTCCTCTCGTGTCAGCAAGAAATCAAATATAATGGCTAAACCTTCCAACATGCACAAAAAAGATAGAGCTCCTCAGACACACACACACACACACACACACACACGGATGCAAAAATGTGAGTCCAATATCAAAATATTTCTTCCAGGAAAATTCTGTCATTCTTCACTAGGCATGTGCAGATAATCAGCGATACAATTTATCAGCACAATATTCTTATCATGCTTATCGAGGACACTTTAAAATATTATCACTACTCGAAATAGTCAGCGGTGTTTGTAGGTTTCTTAGATTGGAAAAAAGCATCTGTTGCATGTGCCTGATGTGAACAATCCAATCTCGAAATTTTAAATTATAAGTGTGAAAAACATGGAGGACAGAACTGTCACTCTGACTGACTATATCATATAGCTAATATTTACTGTTTTGATTGCAAGCCAAACAGATTGCGAGAAAAGTTAAAGATTGTATATTTTCGAAATGTAGTGTTGTCACTAAGTTGCTAAAGAGTGATTATAAAAAATTAGACAATTGCTGGTTAATGAAAAATCCTCCTCTGCTACACTTTGAAGTATATTACATATAAAAGGAAAATAAAACGCTGAGTGACAGGGTGGTGTGATGAAGCGGAGTTACTGGTACCACCCCAAAGTTGTTTATTTTCCTATAACAGCACGTCTCCAGGCGTTTTATTCCCCTTATACCCCAGCAGTTTCTCAACAATTACAATTTTTTATTTATTACATAATGACACGTCATACTTTTTATGCATTTATAGTTACATTTAGTGTTGTAGAATGTTGGTGAAGCAAGTTAGTTCCTGTTGTCGCTTACGTTATAGCAGCTATAAACAGTCGTTCCCTCACCAGCCTCTCTTTATTCTCTCTCTTCAAGTTAATAAGACAAAATCGCAGCTTGTTACGCATGTTACCGAGAAACCGCAAAGAAGTGTAAACTCCTCTGTCCTGAAGATGTCGGAAAACTTAAAGTTACAGCTTTACCTCTGACACTGGAGACTCCTTCCGTAAATGTTCAATAAACACATTTCTCCTTACTGAAAACTTCACCACATCAATGATTACACTTTTTTTTTAATCCATTTACGTGGAGCGTCCTCTGTACACGTCCCTGTGAATGAGCTGTTACTATAGAAACGATAACGTATTACAATATAATATAAACTTAGTTACCTCTTACTCTTACAAAGCGCTGACACTGGAGACTCCTTCCATAAATGTTACATAAACGTCTCCTTACAGAAAAGAGCTACACGTTTTTTTTTATTAGAACAAAAGCATTAATATAAACCTGTGATTTGCAGCTGCACTACTGTCAGAAATTAATTAACACCTTCTGACCAATCACAATCCAGAGTTCAACAGCATTGTGGTTTAATATAGAATATATAACACAAAAGTGTATTTTTCATGTTTGTTCTGGGCATCTTTTTTATGTTAGAGTGATTAAAGCATGTTCTGAGTGCGGAAGCGTGCCGATTGAAATTCTTTTGTGCCGTTAAACACATTTTTGTGGTTTTGAGTCACAGTCTACAGTCTATTTTATGTTTTAGTGTGGAGTCACTTTAATTTTACAAAATGCATAACTCAGAACTCCCCCCCCCACACACTCAAAAAAGAGGCAGAGAGAGACCGAGAGAGAGACAGAGAGAGAGAGAGAGAGAGAGAGAGAATAAATGAAAGAGGCAAACACTCATTCATAGTTTTGTCTGTATGAGATGAAGCCAAACCTCAATGATCAGAAACAGCCAGAAAACACACAATGGCGCCAGAGAAAGAGGGACAGAGAGGAAAGAGACAGAGTGAGAGAGAGAGAGAGAGAGAGAGAGAGAGATGTATACAATTTGAGCGAAATATCTGACTGCTGAAGCCATGGTCCTCAAAGAGCTTACAAAGCATGTTCGGGATCTCACTGTCATAAGGTATCGATCAGGAGAGGGATACAAATTTTTTCCCCCCAAAACATTAGATGTACCGTGGAACATCATCATCAACAAGTGGAGAAAATGGGACACCACAATGAACTTATCCCAAATAAACAAGCCAGAGGCGACGGTGGTGAGGAAAAACTCCCTGAGATGATATGAGGAAGAAACCTTGAGAGGAACCAGACTCAGAAGGGAACCCATCCTCATCTGGGTGACACCGGATAGTGCGATTATAAATCATTCCCTTCTATAACTGTGTACTACATGGACAAATAGTGCAGTTGTGTAACCAGGAAATTCATTATAGTTTTCACATGAAGTCTGTTTTGTTGAAGTTATGAACTGTCCACTGATGGAGACTTGAGTGCAAAACTGTTTGTATCAATTGCAGTCCAAAGCCATCTTCATGGTTTCTAAGTGGGACCATCCACAGTAATCTCATGTAACTTCAGGCTGTCCATGTGGGTCCATCCTCAGCAGCAGCGAGTGTTTTCCAAGTGATGAGAACTCCAACCAGAAGTAGGGCATCAGGATGGATCAGGCAGGTCCGGAGAGCAGAAGGGGTTAGGATCACTGGCATCTCAGAAGTAGCATGTGTAGCTCAGGAGAGAGAGAGAGAGAGAGAGAGAGAGAGAGAGATTATTAGGTATGCTTATTGTCTCGTAGTGGTTAAAGGCAATGTATTTGTGTGCAGAGTACAAGCAGGGACTCCGGCAAAATTCGGGTACCACTATTCGAAACCTTATCAGGGAGGCTGCAAAGAGACTTAGAGCAACATTAAAGGAGATACAGGAACACCTGGCAAGTACTGGTCACCCCAGCATGTGACATCAGTCTCTCGTATTCTTCACATGTCTGAGCTACGGAGTAGGGCGGCTATACGGAAGCTCTTTCTCAAGAAAAAAAACATCCAAACTTGCAATAAATCACCCCAAACCATGAAGCAAAATGTTTTATGATCTGATGAGACCAAGGTAGAACTTTTTGGGCATAATTATAAAAGATATGTTTGGTGCAAAAACAAGACAGCTCGTCATCCAAAGAACACCATACCCATGGTGAAGCATGGTGGTGGCAGCATCTTGTTATGGTTCTGCTTCTCTTCAGCTGGGACAGGGGCTATACTCAAGATAGAGAGAACCATGGATAGCTCCAAATTCCAATCTATTTTAGCACAAAACCTGCAGGCCTCTGTTAGACAGCTGAAGAACAATTTCGCCGTCCAGCATGATAACAAAATCAAAGCACAAAGCACAAATCCAAGTCAATAAAGGAACGGCTTCAGAATAAAAATATCAATGTTTTGGAATGGCCCAGTCAGAGCCTAGATCTAAATCCTATAAAACACCTGTGGAATGATTGAAGAGGGCTGTGCACAGGAGATCGCCTCACAATCTGATAGATCTGGAGCATTTTTGCCAGGAAGAGTGGAATAAAATTGACAAATCAACATATAGTAATTTGGTAAACTTTTACCCAAAAAGACTGAGTGCTGTATTACAAGCAAAAGCAGCTTTAACAAGGTATTAAATAATAATTATTGGATGTGCACATGTATACAACCAGGTTATTGTACTTTTTTTCTTTAAATGTTTCTATTTGTTTTTCATGTGAATGTTGGTTGTTGATATATCACATTAAAGGTGGAAAAAGATCTGATATGCTTTATTTTGGTTTCATTTTTTCACATCACAAAACCTGCAATTTTAACAGGGGTGTGTAGACTTTTTATATTCACAGTAATTATTTTATATATTTCTCTCCATCAGCTTAAATGGATGGAAGCTGATATATATTGTCCCTTATCCAGACTTACATTTACTTGATTTTATGAAAGAGCTGAGCCTTACTGAAGGGCCCTGCAGTGGTAGTGCTAGGATTTGAACTCCAAACATTCCAAGCAGAAGGTCAACATCTTAACCACTGAGCTACCACTGCCCTGCTCACTAGTAAAGGAACCTCAGTGTAAAGCATTACAGGGAATCTTAAAGTAAAATGTTCCAGGGATCCTCAATTTAAAGCGTCTTCTTTACTCAATGTAAAGAAGAAACCCACTCTGGATTCCTCTGACATCATCAACTACCGACCACCATCACTTCTCTCTTTTCTTTCTAAAACCCTAGAACGAACTGTCTACAATCAACTGTCTCTCCATCTCTCACAGAACAACCTCCAAAATCCCAACCAGTCTGGCTTCAAACCAGCACACTCCACAGAGACTGCCCTTATGGCCGTCACTGAGAAGCTACATGCCGCTAGATCAGCTAAACTGTCTTCAGTTCTCATCCTCCTCGACCTTTCAGCAGCGTTTGACACAGTGAACCACAAGACTCTCTTGTCCACCCTCATGAGTCTAGGAATTCGTGGTGCAGCATGACAATGGTTTGCTTCCTACCTGGAAGGTCAGTCATATCAGGTGACATGGAGGGGATCCACATCTGCTCCTCGCAGACTCTCCACTGGTGTCCCACAAGGCTCAGTACTTGGTCCTCTCCTGTTCTCCCTCTATACTCGATCTCTTGGTGAGATCATATCCTCACATGGGTTTTCATACCACTGCTATGCAGATGACACTCAACTCATCCTCTCCTTCCCTCCCTCAGACACTCATGTTTCTGCTCGGATATCGGCATGTCATTTCATCATGGATGACAGCTCATCAGCTGAAACTTAATCCCAGCAAAACTGAACTGCTGTTTATCCATCTCTCAGGGTACAAGGAAGACCTGCATCAAGACTCTTCTCTGTTACAGGGAACCTCAGTGTAAAGTGTTACAGGGAACCTGAGTGTAAAGCGTTACAGGGAACCTCAGTGTAAAGCGTTACAGGGAACCTCAGTGTAAAGCGTTACTGGGATCCTTAAAGTAAAGCGTTACAGGGAACCTCACTGTAAAGAGTTACAGGGAACCTCACTGTAAAGCGTTACAGGGAACCTCAATGTAAAGCGTTACAGGGAACCTTAAAGTAAAGCGTTACAGAGAACGTTAAAGGAAAGCGTTACAGGGAACCTCAGTGTAAAGCGTTACAGGGAACCTCAGTGTAAAGCGTTACAGGGAACCTCAGTGTAAAGCGTTACAGGGAACCTCACTGTAAAGCGTTACAGGGATCCTTAAAGTAAAGCGTTACAGGGAACCTCAATTATATTACATTATAATGTAATGTGTGTGTGTGTGTATGTTTTGCTGATCAGCCCACACTGACTTGTGGCAGGGTTTAATAATAACCAAAAGAACTTCAGTATGGAATCTCACGTTATCACCATGCCAACACAAACTACACAAACACACACACACACACACACACACAGAGCCTATAAAACATAAACAGAGAAACAGACACCAACACACAGAGACTGTTTTACCACATGCAATGAATGTTTGAAATTACACAGTGATGTGTGTATATGTACATACACCACAAACACACAAACACACACACACACACACACGCGCACACACACACACACACACACACGAGATGACATCACAGTTTTAGATGACAGAATGTCTTCCAGCTCCATTAAGCTGATTGGATGTGGCTCCATTGCTCGGATTTATGGGTAATTTAGTCGCTCTCTTCAGAAAACCACAGACACACACACACACACACACACACACAGACTTACATAAATATACACACATGCATACATACAGTACACACATGCACACACAGGTTTATATAAATATACACACACACACACACACACAGATGCAACACGCACATTGTACCACTCTATTCTATTCTATTCTATTCTATTCTATTCGGCATTTCTCTGTCTCTGTATTGCTCTTTTCTTTCTCCCATTGGTTACACAGCACGGTTAGAGAAGCTTATCGCCGTAGCAACCGCAATTAAAGTGCAACACACACACACACACACACACATGAACAGTCCCTAACAGAGAGAGAGAGGGAGAGTGAGAGAGAAAATGAGGGATAGATGGAGGTATGAACAGGTGTATTAAGGAGCGAAGCAGGTAGAATGAGGGAGAAGGAGTGGAAAAACGACAGAGGAGCACAACTGAACTGGTATGTGCTAATTGTGTGTGTGTGTGTGTGTGTGTGTGTGAGAATAATAATAACAATCAGATTAATATATATGTACCTTAATGCAGTTAATAAAAATGTTAATAACAACTATTTTGGTATGGAAGCATTAACACTGATATGAAAATTGTATATTTTTTATATTATATAAGACGTACTGTATACGTATATTTTCATATTTCAGTTATTTATAATATGAAACGAGTTACTAAATTATGTGCTAATTTCTTATTTAACATATAAACATTTGTATTATATATATATATATATATATATATATATATATATATATATATATATATATACACAAACATGTGAACATATTAGCATTAAATAATAATTAATAATGTGTATAAAATATAAAAATAAAAAAAGTATATTTTAGAGAGAATTCATACACAATACTTTTTAAAAATAGATGAACAGACAGTCAGAGAGGTTGTGTAGTGTTGAGTAAACTGATGTCTCAGAGATAGGTGCAGGTGTGAAAGCTGTTAATTATAATATATTAATTAAATTGTGAAATTAATTTTAAATAACACAAGTGATTAGTGTAGTGATGCTAAAAAGTGTAAGTGGTGTTACGTTTCCTCTTTCTGCTGCTTGTTAGTGTTCGGGTGAATGATGGTGAATGATGGTGAATGAGGCTGTAGGCTGTCTAGTACACTTTTAGATGTTTACTCTCTTAAAGTGTTAGATTAGTCAAGGTGAGAAAATGAAGATATGAGATGGATGCAATGATTCATGCAGTGAAGCATCAATATTACTGTGATGCTGCAATTTATGTAATGGTTTCTGTTTTATACGTCAAAACAGTGTAGATTAAGTTTTGTTGATAAACTGTACAGATATATATAAAATCTAACAGGTTATGGTACCTTAATGCAGTCATTACTACTATTCGTTATTATTATTCAACACACACACACACACACACACACAGGTAAAGGTCAGAGAGTCTGCAGGAATGTTCTTATCTCCCGCTGTTGAGTTACCTGATGAAACACTGCACTTAAAAACCCTTTAAACCCTCCTACATTGCTCTAAATGTCACACACACACACACACACACACACACACACACACACACACACATGCACACACTCTCTTTAAACCTCTCTCTCAAGAGAATGGATAGCAGCTGGATTTAAAAATATTACTCACCACAGTAACTGATAGTCCTTGACATTAACACAAATTAAATTGAGCAGTGTTTCAACCATTAATTGTTAATTTGAATTTGTATCTGAAGAATCAGGACACATTTACATTTATTCATGTAGCAGACGCTTTTATCCAAATGACTTACAAATGATGAAATACAAGCAAAGCAATATATCAAGAAGAGAACAATAAAGGTAGTGCCTTATTGTGTTTATTCTACATGTGCCTTATTGTGTTTATTCCTGAGAGGGTTGCAATACCAGACCTGCTGAACTTCATGCGTTTTGTGTAGGAGCTACACCGCTGCAAGTTATCATTCAAAAACATGCAAAAACAGCAGCCTTCTTTTTTTCTCCCCCAAAAATCGGCACATATGAATCTGGAATGATTGACAGTTGCATAGGTGTTTTGAACTCTATGATATTAAGTGAAACCCTGGAAGTTCCAGCCTCTTCCCCCATGTAACGTTAGTTTTGGCTGGGGCTCTCGTCTCGACGCAGTTTTTTCACTTGAAAGATGTGCTGAGGTCATTAAAGTGAAATAAAGCATAAAGTGAAATAAATGTTTGACTTACATGAACTTTAGACATAGTATATAGCTAACATTAGTTAACTAGATTTATTAAGGGTGCAATTTGAACTGAAAACGTTCAAAAACAGCACTCTAAGTTTTCATCTTACAGATTCTGATTTGTTAAAGCAAAATATGTTTTGTATTTTGCAGAGTCTTGGTTCTGCTGACAGAAAGGAGGCGAGACAAAGAAGGTGAGCTCTCTGTGTTTCATTTATTTATGCCTTAATTCTTCTTCTTCCTCTTATTCTTATAATGACCATATTTAGTAGTTATCTTATAGAAGTTTCTGTACAGTATTGTCCATGAGTAAAAAATTGCAAAATCAAGAGACAAAATGGACTAAACATCACACGCTGTTTGTGACAATGTTAAATATTCATAATAAGGAAGGAAAAGTGTGTAATTAACTCAGTAATTCAGGTTCCAATGTTTAAAAGTCTAATATTAATGAATTCATTCATTCACTTTTCTTCTGATTTTTCTCGTGTGTGTCATCATGGCACCAGGATGAAAAGGTCAGTCCAGACTTTTCTATCTCCAGCAACAAATTACTTCTCCTGGGGATCCTCAGATGTTCCCAGACCAACTGTGAGACATTATCTCTCCAGCGGGTCCTGGGTCTCCATCCAGTGAGACACTGATACTGCTGTACCTGGAGCCAACCAGGGGGCGTCATGGTGAGGTGCCCAAACCTCTTAAACTGACCCCGATCTGTTTGTCAATCTCACGCTTTCTTTTTTGACAATAAGATCCCAAGATATTTAAACTTCTCCACTGGGGGCCTGAAGGGAGCATCCCAGGTTTGCTGGGAGGGAACCATGGCCTCAGATGTGGAGGTGCTCATTTTCATCCCAGCTTTATACTCAAAATGGCCAGATTTACCTGATAAACCCAGAAGAGCCAGGTTGCTCAGAAACATCATGAAGAAGCTTCAGTGAGAGACAAATTCCTCCCACTTCCGAAAGGAATTCTCTTGTGTAGTGTGAGGTCAGGGACATTGAGTCTGAATGGACCATGATCAAGTCCTCAATCATAGAGGCATCTGCATGAAGCTGTGGTCAGAAGACCGTCAGAGCCAGTCATTGTGGTAACCCGAGGACATTCTGGCGGACACCAGTGTTGAGGGAAGTGGTGAGGCCATCAAGTTGAAGAAGTAGTCCTTCTGAGTAATGCTCATGAATGGCTCTTCTGATTCATTTGAGGCGTATAGGAGTGCCAGAAGAGCTACAGCAAAAGCAGTTACAGAAGTGAAATCCCGGGCATGGGAGGAGTTTAGAGTAGCCATGGGAAAAGACATTTGGACATCCTCAATAATGTTCTGGCAAACATTTCGGCACCTCAAGAGGGGGAGTCAAGACCGACTGGGGATATTGTTGAGTGATGGACAGAAAAATCTGAGGAACTCCTTAGTGGACATTCCCTCCCTTCAAGAGGCAGTGCCAGAAATCTCTGGTATTTTGGGGTCCATCTCTGTAGCTGAGGTTACTCTGATGGTTAGAAACATTCCTGGTGGTAAGGCCAGAGTTGGACCCAGGCTTCCTCTCACACACTGGCAGGTTATTTTCCTGCCAGTAACATTCCACATTCCCAAAGCCAGTTTTCTTTTCAAAGGTCTAGTCCATCTGAGACTGTTCCTCACATGCCTGCTGCATGACTGGCATTGCACCTGACCCCCACACTTGATCTTGCCAGTGGTGAATCCACGAGATGGGCTGAGTCTGACCGTGTTACGTAGGTGGCCTGGTCGCCAGGTGCTCCCTTACGGACACCACCCCCAGCAATGGCTCTAGTGGCACACAGCCTTTTTTATACCTTTCATAGGGGTTATTAGGATCTGTTCACTATAGGTGGCCCTACTGGAAGGAGCCAAACTGATATTTAATCATGTATTTAATTACATTGTTCATCCACGGCTCATTCTCTCTCTCTCTCTCTCTCTCTCTCTCTCTCTCTCTCTCTCATTCCCACACTCTCACAGACAGTGTAATGGCTCTAACAAGCATGTTGGTTTCACTGTGGTTTTGTGGTCAACGTGTGTATGTGTTCACTGGTTGTATACAGTGTGTGTCTGTGTGTGTGTGTGTGTGTGTGTGTGTGTAGGGGATGCCTTGATGGCAAGTATGCATGTGTGTGTCTGCCTGACTCAGTGGTGTGTGTGTGTGTGTGTGTGTGTGTCCTCTGTGGTGTGTCTTTGATGTGGTTTGGCTACAGCGAAAGTACCGTTAACAAGCCACACACACACACACACACACACACAGTGGTATAAAGTTGATGGTACTGTGTGCGCTGTTCAGTATCTTGACGCCACATTAAGTTGTGGTAAACAAACCACCTTCCAGGATTCCATTATTCACATCACACACACACACACATTCCCTTTCTCAAAACACAAGATTCCAGTCTGACAAATGGCTTCCCATAGTGCGCTTCTTCTCAGTGTGTGTGTGTGTGTGTGTGTGTGTGTGTGTGTGTGTGTGTGTGTAGGGTTACACTTTGCTATGTCACATCAGTCATCTCACTCTGGAATTCCTTCACTTTTAGCACAAAGCACTCAGTGTATGTGTGTGTGTGTGTGTGTGTGTGTGTGTATGTGTGTGTGTTTGGGAGGAAATCCCTATGGTGATGTCATTACTTGGTATTTCCCCCTGTAAGGAATTTTATAATGATATTGCATCATCAGCTAGTGATGTCATTAGGAACAGCTGCAGGTGGAATCAGATAGACTGAGTTCTCACACTACAACTGTGCTACCCTGTTTATCCCCTTCTATTGCCCCTCGCTACCCCTATTCCCTTCTTTCGCCCCTTCACCACCACTGTCCTCTTCTATTGCCCCTCCACTACCCCATATCTCTGTATAGTAGTGCTCCACTACACCTGTTCCCTTCTATTGCCTCTTCACCACCCCTTCTATTGGCCCTCCACTATACCCATTTCATTCTATTGCTCCTTCAATACCTCTATCCCACTTTTAATAGCCCTCCACTACCACTAATCTTCTCTGTTGCCCCTCCATTACCCCAGTCCCCAATGATTTGCCCTATGTTACCCCTATTCTATTTCACTGTCACTCCAATACCCCATCCTCTTCTATTGGCCTTCCACTACCAAAATTCTCTCTTATTGACTTTTCACTACTCCTATTCCTTTCTGTTACTCCTCCACTACCCCATTCCATTCTATTTGCCCTCCACTACCCCATTCCATTCTACTGACCCTCCAGTATCCCATTTGCTTCAATTGGTCCTTTACTACCCCTATCCCCGGCTCTTGGCCCTCCACTACCAGTGTTATCTTCTTTTGTTCCTTCAATACCCCTATCCCCTTCTGTTACCCCTTCACTACCCCATCCTCTTTTATTTGCCCTTCACTACCCCATCCCCTTTTATTGGCCCTCCACTACTCCTATTCCTTTCTATTACCCCTTCACTACCCCTATTCCTTTCTATTACCCCTTCACTACCCCTATTCCTTTCTATTACCCCTTCACTAC
>CM040454.1:33771065-33785515 GCA_022758105.1 Pangasianodon gigas | reverse complement strand
CTGTACGTGTCTCTCTCTCTCCCTGTACGTGTCTCTCTCTCTCCCTGTACGTGTCTGTCTCAGGCTCAGGATTTTCGTATTTACGTTCACGATGTGCTTGAATTTGGAGAGGGCGTGTCCTTCCTCTTGCTCCTCCCACCATATGAGGAAGTGTGTACACCGCCTGGGCAAAACAACTTCTCCCCTCGATCTGGATTTTTCACTCTACCTCTGCAGATCTTTGAGCTGGGTGAGAACATAAACACACGCACCCACACACACACACACACACACACACATTTATCAGTAATAAAATGTATATCTATCTATCTATAGTTCATTTTGGAGCGTACTGTCCCACTTTTATCGGACAGTACTGCCGTGCGTCAGCCATCTTGGATCTGGAGTCCCTCGTTTCCCAGCAGGCTTTGCGGGAGGCGTTCTCAGAGTCCGAGCTGCTCACTGCCAAGCAGAGACATCAGAAAATCCAGGAGCTCTTACAGGTATTATATTATCACAAGTGTGTGTGTGTGTGTGTAATTTTTATGAGCATGAAAATCTAGTTTGGAAAAATGATAGTATCCTAAGACTTTGTGTAAATGTCTATATAAGGAGACTCACTAATGTAAACCTAGGTTGAATGGCTTCAAATTGTATAAGTGTCAGTGATTTACTGTGATTTTTGTTTACGGATTACACTGTCAAGTTAAATCACTTAATTTCAGTTACACACCAATTTAATGAACATTTTATGAAACTCTGTTGCTTCATATTAATTCTTGATAGAATGTTTTTACAAAACAAATCCATAACATACGACATACAAGTCTAGCCATTCAATTAAAACAAAAGTATTGGCGCTCTATAAAAGGAGGAGGAGTTAGTGTGTGTGTACGGTAGCCAACGCTCTGCAATGGCTGAGCTGCATTACTGGACGATTTGGTAACACACAAGCAGTGCTAAGTGAGTTAAAAGGAACTTGATTATGAGCATCGTTGGAGTTTCTTGTATCAAACTGTATTTATCAACTGTTCATTGATGGAGACTTGAGGGTAAACTGTTCTTAGCAATTGCTGAAAGAACATCCACAGCCAACTTTAGGGTGCCTGTGTGGTACCATCCACAGTAAACCCATGGTGATTCATGTGGGCCATCTTCTGCAGCAGCGAGTGATTTTTAGTTGAACGAGGCTCCAAGCAGAAGTGAGTCCATCACTTCTCAGTATCTCAGGAGTAAAGTGTAGCTCAATGGGGGGTAACACAGATTATTAGGTAAGCTCTTGTACTGTAATGGTTTCAGATGATTTACATTGTGCAAGCAGGGACTCCAGCAAGACTAGCTATGACAGCATAACTAAAAGGGAGAGCCAGAAGCTAACACAGACATGAGGGCACCCTGGGACATAAAGCAGCAGCCACTCCACCGTCGACAAACCTGAGAGAACGTGTGAGAGTAAGAGGGCAACAGCATCCAAACATCCCAGTTCACCACAACACTCTATGCCTGTGAACCCTCCAGACCTGCCCCTGTACCTAAGAAAAAACTATTCACAAAAGGCTTCACTAAACAAATATGTTTTCAGCCTAGACTTAAACACTGAGACTGTGTCTGAGCCCCGAACACTAAGTGGAAGGCTGTTCCATAACTGTGGGGCTTTGTAAGAGAAAGCTCTACCCCCAGCTGTAGCACGCACTATTCGAGGTACCAACAAATAGCCTGCACCTTTTGATCTGAGTAGGCGTGGCAGATCATAAATGACCAAAAGTTCGCTCAGGTACTGTGGCGCAAGACCATTTAGTGCTTTATAGGTCAATAGTAGTATTTTATAATCAATACGAAATTTGATTGGGAGCCAATGCAGTGTGGATAAGATAGGGGTGATGTGGTCATATCTTCTGGTTCTGGTAAGGATTCTTGCTGCTGCATTCTGGACTAACTGGAGCTTGTTTATGCTCCTACTGGAACATCCAGACAGTAAGGCATTACAATAATCCAACCTAGAGGTAACAAAAGCATGAACTAATTTTTCTGCATCGTGTAGTGACAATATATTTCTTACCTTAGCAATATTTCTGAGATGAAAGAAAGCGATCCTAGTGATATTATCTACATGAGCTTCAAATGAAAGACTAGAGTCGATAATCACACCAAGGTCTTTTACTGCTGCAGATGATGAAACAGAAAGGCCATCCAGAGTTATTATGTAATCAGAAAGCTTACTTCTAACTGCATGTGGTCCTAGTACAAGTACTTCTGTCTTGTCAGAATTAAGTAAGAGAAAGTTAATAAGCATCCATTGTCTAATGTCTTTTACACATTCCTCAACTTTATTAAGCTGGTGTCTGTCATATGATGTTGCAGAAACATACAACTGTGTGTCATCAGCGTAACAGTGGAAGCTAATACCATGTTTACGGATAATTTTGCCCAGAGGTAGCATATATAAAGAAAAGAGCAGTGGGCCTAAAGCAGAGCCTTGCAGGACACCAAACTTTACCTTAGTATGAGAAGAGAAGTCACCATTTACGTTTACAAACTGATAACGATCAGTCAAATAAGACCTGAGCCAGGAAAGGGCCGTTACCTTAATGCCTACTACATTTTTTAGTCTATCGAGGAGAATAGCATGATCAGTGGTATCTTGAGCAAGGCCCTTAACCCTCAACTGCTCAGTTGTAATAATGAGATAACTGTAAGTCACACTGGATAAAGTTGTCTGCTGTAAATGTAGTTTGACGCCATTTACGTTCTAGTTTTCGAGTGGTCTGTTTTAAAGTTCGTGTGTGATCGCTATACCAGGGTGCTAGCTTTTTCTCTCTAATTATTTTTCTTTTAAGTGGAGCTACCTTATCTAGCGAGTTGCAGAACGTTGATTCTAAGCATTCAGTTGCCTGGTCAAGTTCTTCGGGATCAGATGGTGATCCAATCATGGTTGATAAATCTGGGAGATTACTGATAAAACTCTGTGCAGTTGTTGATGTGAACGTACGTTTGACACGGTGACGTGGCAAGGTGCATATACTATGATTAATACACATTTTAAATGAGATGAGGTAATGATCTGAGATAGCTTCAGACTGTGGACATGAGACTATATTTTCTATATTTAATCTGAATGTTAGTATTAAATCAAGAGTGTGACCACCACTATGAGTGGGTCCTATTACATTCTGATTAACCCCTACAGAATCTAGAATGGACACAACTGCTGTTCTCAGATGCCTGCGACGCCTCCTCCTCTGCCAGTTAGACAGTTAGATGAGGCTGATGTATGTAACTGTATCCGGGAGGACTAGCTTCATTTAATGCTACACACTTGTTTGATTTAATCCACATTTCTGTTAAACACAGTACATTAAACTCCTGATCAGTAATAGTTTCATTAACAATAAGTGCTTTAGACATAAGAGATCTAATATTCAACAGTCCTAGATTCAGAGATCAAAGGTGGTGGCTGTGCATTCGGTAGGATCTAATTTTATGTTAATGTAGCCCCTCCCACCCGCAAAACTGGCCCAACTTGAATAAATATGTCTAGAAGAAATCACAATTTAAAGTTCTATGGATGAGAGGCACATCTAACATTGCATTAGTTAAGTGAAGTGTATTTACTAACCAAGCAATAACCAATAATTAAATATAACCTCGAATCTCAGATTTCAGTATTTAGTGTTCAGAATTGAATATTCAGAATTTGGGACACAGGAGATAAAAATACTCAATAAAGATTGACATTTATTAACTTTCTAATTTTAAATTAAATCAAGTTAAACAAATCAATAAAAATCAATACGTTTTAAACCCAAAATAAATAAATTCAATTCAGATGGGTGATTACATTAACTGTAAATTCACACACACAATATCAATTATCAAAATCAAATTATACCTAAAAATAAAATATTACCTAGCTGGGATTTAAGTTTTTCGTTGGTGCGCAATGTTGTAGCTCACTAAATGTGAAACAGTTATGAGTACTCACAAAATCTGATGAAATAGTGAATTCCACGAACACAACACCTGTTTAGAAGACATGATGAAGCGATGACAAGATCAGCAGATCATCCAGTCGAGAAAGGTGTCCAGCCATGAATCATCACTCACAGAGATGAATCGGATGACATGTCCAGGCAAATCCTCCATCTTGGGATGCAAACAGGCCGCAAAGCCACCTCGGCCTCTCCTAGTAGATTGCTCCATATTCTTGCATCTCAATGAACTCCGAACACTATGAAATGTTCATCAACACTTGGATGCTAAATAAATACTGATTTAGTCTTTCTTCCAAGTTTCCCAACAGTTTAGTCACTTAACTCAAGATTAGTAGGAAGAAAACAAAACTGCGACATCATCTTCCTGCATTAATGCACGTGCTCATTCTGAGTCAGCTCTTGAGTCTAATTCTCTTTACGAGTTTAGTCTTTTAGCTGTTCAGTTTCTGTACTCACAGTCAGAAAACCTTTTCTTTTTAGTTTCTAGCTTTAGTTTCTCTGTGGCTCAGTCACACACGTCCAATTCTCTCTAGTACCAAACCCCAACTCACTTCCCCCAAAAGGAAAAACCCCGCCCCTTGAACTCTAGGGGTCATAATGTAAACACCTTATTGGTTAATCAATAACACTTATTTTAATTAAACTTAAATTACAATTTCTGTTTTTTAAATTTTACATCAATTTTAAACCTTTTTTAAACATGAATTAACAAATAGGAATTTACAAAAGAAAATAAACAACAGGAAACACCTTCTACATTAAACAGTGTTTCTCGAATCCAAAGTACTATTCCGTATTCCCCATTTCACATATAAATGTAGAAATTATAGAAACCTTCATTTAGAAAACCCTTTTTAAAGTTAACAAAACACTTAATTCAGTAGACCCTAATTTAGCAGGGCTCTACATTAATTAGGTTACTACAACAAACTTTCTGAGTATTTCTACATTTTTGTTTAGCTCGGGGAATGGACACAGTCTCAATATGTTGGTACCTGAGTGACGACTCAGTGCAGCTAGCAGACGGTCGGTTTAGCCTGCTTGTCTGCTCCCTGGCCTTGGCTCTGGATTGTCACTGATTAACTAGGCCTGCTCTGAGACTATGTGCTATGCTACAAGAAATGAGAGCAGCACCTTCCCGAGTGGGATGGACACCGTCCCGCCCTAACAGGCCAGCCTTGCCCTCAAAACTACTCCAATTATCTATAAAGCCCACATTGTTTTCGGAGCACCACCTGGACATCCAGCAGTTCAGCGACCATAACCTGCTGTAAGCTACATCGCCACGCCACTTTGGGATGGGGCCAGAGCATACTACTGCATCGGACATCACCTTCGCTAATTTATACACCTCTACCATGTTACTGTTAGTAAACCTCAGACTGACGAAGGCGTATATCATTAGCTCCTACATGAATAACTATCTTTGAGAACCTGTGCTTGCCTAAGACCCTAAGATTACCTGCTATGTCCGGCGCCCTGGCTCCCGGTATACACCTAACTAAAGCTGCTGGTGCCCCTAAAGGCCTAGCTAATTTCATGGTTGATTTCAGCCTTTTATGGAGTCTGCTCTTTGCGGACTTTTACAGGTGCAGCTAAATGTAATCAACTGTGCAATGAATGTGAATGGTAATTTATGCCTGAGGAAAATATTTACACAAAAACATTACTGAAAGGTTGATCAATGAGGCGATAATGACAACTAAAATGTTTCAGCAACATTGCATGGATGTTTATAAAGGTCCTGTAAAACATTCTCGGAAAACATTCTTAAACATGCCTAAAGTTCAGTATTTTGATAACCTAAGTGTGTGTGTTTGTGTGTTTGTGTGTGTGTGCGTGTGTGTGTCTGTGCAGCAGGTGGATGAGGTTTGGCGTGAGGCTCGTTGGATGGTGGAGGTGTTACAATTCGCCCGTTATAAACAACAGCGTGTTGGTGTGAATCTTGGCTCCGTCATCGACTTTAGCAAGGAGAACATTGTTGAAAAAACACCTTCTACGTCTTCCCAGCCCGACTATCTCCCTTCACCTGCCCCCTCACCTGTCGAATCACCTGCCCCTTCACCTGATAGTGGCCGCAAATACCCTGGTGAGAAACTTTCCGCCTTTCCATTTCTCATTATCCTGTTCCCCTTAATAAATCTAGTGCCCCTTATTCTGTTAATTGCCCCAGTGTGTTTCATTGCCCTATTTTTTTAGAAGTTTAACATACTGTTTCTGTATTCTGTAGATCCTCTGTCTGATGATGAAGGTTCCTTGGAGGTCTTCCTTACTCCAGACAGTGATTACAGCTCCAGCCCACGAGAACTTGACCTCCTTCCACCATCACATCCTCTCCCTTACACACACACTCTTGCTCAGCCAGATGTGCTGTGCTCGGGGGGCGGAGTCAGAGCGGGGACAGAGCTGATAGACAGTGACTTTGTCCTGCCAAGTCGTCAGATCGAGCTGCTGCGCATCACGGAGAAAAAAACGGCATTGTGTGTGCGTACCAGCAGCCTCGAAGCCCCGCCCACTCAATCAGTGACAACACCAAACCCCTCCCCTTCAAAAGTTTGGGCGCACCCCGGACCTGTACGCTCCCTATCGGAGGACAGCGGGAGGAAACAGAACTCCTCCCACTGCAGAAACTCGACTCACAGATCCTGCTACTCAACAATCAGGATTTACCCACAATACCACACGGGGCTTCCTAAGGAGACTAGCGTTAAGGTGAGGCACAAAAACAAAACAAATTTCTATTTTATTAGGTCTGTTAGCTTGCTATATATTTAAACAATCTAAGATACTAACAAGGATCTTCAGCTGAGCATTCTGGATACGCTGTCCAGCTAACAGGTTTGCGCTGTTAAAGGAGGACATCACTAAAGAACACCACAGCTGCTAACGACAAACTAGAAATAAGCAAATACGTCACACGGATGATTCTAGAGCCACACTACTGATGATTTTAGAACTGGATTGATGATGACATTGGCATCTAGATTTGCACAGAAGAACCAAAGAGAGTATTGCCGAGCCACACAGAGGGTTCCGTAACCACAGTGAGGATTCACAGCTAGATAGCCAACACCGAAAACTTTAGAGCCGTACAAAGGATTATAGAACAACGCTATTGATGATTTCAGATCTGGAGTGGGGACGTTAGAACCTTTTTAAGGATTTAAGATTTGCACAGAGGAGTCCAGAACCACACTGAAGATTCTAGAGGGTTCTATAACCACACTGAGCTTTCCAGAACCACACAGTTGATGATTTTAGAACTAAAGATTTTAATACCATTCTAAGCATCTTCAGTTTGCAAAGATTTGAGTATTGCCCTGAGAATCCTAGAACATTAGAACCATTTTAAGGATCTAAGATTTGCACAGAAGATTCTAGAGCAACATGGAGGGTTCTATAACAACACTGAGTATTGTAGAATTACAATGAGGACTCTAGATTTGCACTGTGGATTGTAACTACAATGGGGATGTTACAATTGAACAGAGAATTTGAGAACCACACTGAGGGTTCTAGAGACAAGGTAAGGATTCTAGAATTGCACAGATGATTCTAGATTCATACTGTAAAATTTCTACTTGAACCAAGGATTCTAGAATAGGACAGCAGATTGTAGAACCATGCAGGTAATTATGGAGTTGCAGTGAGGATGCTAGAACTGCACTGAGGAACTAAACTAAGGGTTCTGATAC
Source organism: Pangasianodon gigas (assembly GCA_022758105.1). Taxonomy (NCBI): domain Eukaryota; kingdom Metazoa; phylum Chordata; class Actinopteri; order Siluriformes; family Pangasiidae; genus Pangasianodon; species Pangasianodon gigas. Next base: position 33,777,849 of record CM040454.1, on the reverse strand, counting down.
CACAGAGAGCATTATAGAACCCCACCACAGACTGTTTTTCTATTTATTTCTAGAAAAGTAGTAATTATGTCATACACTTTGGGTGTGTGTTTTTTTTTCTTTGCAGCTGAGAGTGACGATACACACCACGGCGAGGGAGATGGTGCAGCTGGTGGTTCAGGAGATAAACGGACTGTGTGCACGTCTCCAGAGCGCGGCCCGGCAGTGTGTGTGCCCTGCGCAGGTGTGTGTGTGTGGAACGGAAGTGTGTGTGTATGCGTCAGAGCAGCTGGACCACTTTGCACTCGTGCTGCTTACGGAGGGACGGGAGAAATGGCTGCAGGATGAGTTCTGTCCTCTCACACTCCAGAACCCGTGGACTCATGGCAGACTATGTGTACGATTTAAACAGTGTTCCCCTCTTGCTCTACAGCAAGGCAGAGCCACTGCAGTGTAGCTACACACACACACACACACACAGAGTTACATTAACAGAATAATTTATAGGCAATATGAGTTATGAGAACAGTGGCTTTAGAATAGACAGACCAGAGAGAACTAATCAAAACTGACCAGAACTCGGCTAAATTAATTCCAGCTGAACAGAACTGAACAGAACCAGGCGGGACTGGACTTTTTCAGAACTGCATATCACTTCCACACTGTCCATAGACATGTGGGTGACTGTAATGTACCTGTGATGTAATTAACCCATCTGTTTACACACACACACACACACACACACAGTCGTAATGTTTTAAATACACTTGGAACAGAAGTGAAAACTTTCACCCACAGTTCTGTTGAATGTTCTGAAGAGGAGCAACTCGATGATGTCATCAAATGAGTATCAGCCAATCGCGTACAGTCTTAATGCGCACATTCAACGCAAACATACACTAGGTACATGAAAACACACTCTATACCAACATCTCTGATCATCTCTGATCATCAGCACCAGTCAGACTCTAGAACCACTCTCAGGATTATATGAGTATTTTAAAACCATAATGAGGATTCTAGAACCACACTGTGGATTCTAGAGCTTTGTTGTTGGTTGTAGAACCATAAATAGAAACATAGGGCCACACTGAATATTCTAGAGCCACACTGAGAATTGTAGGGCACACCAGGCATTCTAGATTCTGACCAGGCACTCTAGAGCTGCACTGAGGAGTTTAGAACCATAATGAGCTAGAACCATTAGATGTGCTAATGATTTAGAACCTTAATGAGCATTTTAATAAGCATTCTAGAACCACACTGTGGATTCTAGAGCTATGTTGTTGGTTGTAGAACCATAAAGAGAAATATAGGGCCACACTGAATATTCTAGACCACACTGAGGATTTTAGAACCATAATGAGGATTCTAGAGCCACACTGAGAATTGTAGTGCACAATTCTAGATTCACACCAGGCATTCTAGATTCTGACCAGGCATTCTAGAGCGGCACTGAGGAGTTTAGAACCATAATGAGTATTATAGAGCCACAGTGTGGATTCTAGAGATTCACAGAGGGTTTTAGAATGGTAATGAGAATTCTAGAGCCACACAGAGCATTCTAGAGCTGCATTGTGATTTTAGAACCATCATGAGCATCTAGAGATGTGCTAATGATTTAGAACCTTAATGAGCATTTTAATAAGCATTCTAGAACCACACTCAGCATTCCAGATCTGTGCTGAGGATTTTAGAACCACAATAAGCATTCCAGAACTGGATCATATAACCACACTGAGAATTCTGGTGCTGCACAGAGGAATCTGTGGGTTTTAGAACCACAATAGAGACTTTTTTTAATTATCAGATTAAAGAAATACACTGATACGGCTCATCTCTAATTGGTAAATGCAGTGAGCTCAGTGTGGATCCAGACATCTAACGCTTAATGAAGTATTTTTTATCATAGTGATTTGTTGACAAATAACTCTTCCTCTTTGCCATTCCAGTGGGTCTGGAAAACAAAATGAATCATTTACTCTGTGTTCCTGTTTAAATTCTCCATACTGGGTGAATGCACTGAAAACTCATAGATTAGACTAAATACGCACCAGTTATTACTATGAAATGTAAAGTAAGATGATTTTTATTTTCAAGTTCACACATCCGTCTGCTGGCAGTTGGCCGTCAGCTAGCAGACGAATGACAGTCTTACACTGAGTAAACGCTGTGATGTTATTTAAATGCTCTGAAGTCAGTGTATAACAAGGATCATTCAGTTTAAGAGGATTTTCAGAAATATTGACTACACTTTTTGCACTGTACTGTTGAAAATGTTTTTCTTTACCACACAGAAAGGATGATCTTCCTGATCCACAGTGTGTGTGTGTGTGTGTGAGAGAGAGAGAGAGAGAGAGAGAGAGAGAGACAGATTCTTAACCACTCCATTCAGGATTATTATGAATTTATCAGTTTGGATAATTTGGTGATCAGGTAATATGAGGATGAACTAACCTTCCACTAGCTGAGCAGAGCTTCCTATCTGTTAATTCTCTCTCTCTCTCTCTCTCTCTCTCTGTGTGTGTGTGTGTGTGTGTGTTTTAGAATCTGGCAGTGTAGATTTATTTTCACTGGATTGATCTGGAATCATGACCACTGGTGTACAGTAAAGTTTTACACTGGAGACATGAAACTGGCTGCTGCTTATCTCTCTCTCTCCCTCTCTCTTTCTCTCTCTCTCTCTCTCTCACACACACACATACACACACACACACAATTATATTAAAATCTTATTTTTAACCACAAAGTTTGACAGTTTAACTCCAAGCTGAGGATTCTAGATCCACATTGAGAATTCAAGAGGCATGATGAGGATCCTAGCTGAAGATCTTAGAACCACACAGAGAATTCTAGAGCTGCATGGAGGATCTTGTGCTACAGAGGGGAACCTAGAACCACACTGAGGTTTTTCAAGCTACACCAAGAATTCTAGAGTCGCATGGAGGGTCCTAGAAGCAAAGTATGATTTCAGGGCTACACTGAGTGCCTCACTAATGACACTATAACCACAGTGAAGAATCAAGAGTATCAAGGATTATAGAGCCAGACTAAATATCGTAGACCCACATGGAGGATTCTAGAGGTGCACTGAGTATACTATAACCACACTGAAGATTCTAGAGCTGCACTGAGGATACTATACCCAGATGGAGAATTCTAGAGCCACACTGATTATACTGTAACCACACGGAGGATTCTAGGGCTGCAGTGAAGTTAATAGAAACTAGAGCCACAGTGGGAATAGCAGAAAAACACTGTGGATTCCAGAAGCCAGGTCAAGGATTATAGAGCTGCACTGAGTATCCTAGAACCACACTAAGAACTCTGAGAATACTGTAACCACACTGACAATTCTAGAGTCACAATGATGACACTCTAAACAGACAGAGGATTCTAGGGCTGCACTGAGGATAGTAGAAACACACTAACACACTGAAAATTCTGTAGCCACACTGAGGATCATAGAATAACACTCTGTATTCTAGAGCAGGATCAAGGATTATAGAGCCTCCCTGAGTATCCTAGAACCAGACCAAAGATTCTAGAGCTGCACTTTGAATACTAAACCACACTGAGGATTATAGAGCTGCACTGAGGATACTGTAGCCACAGTGAGGATTCTAGAGCTGCACTTTGAATACTATAACCACACTGAGGATTCTAGAGCTGCACTGAGGATTCTGTAACCAAAGTGAGGATTTTAGACATGCACTGAGAATACTATAACCACACTGATGATTCTAGAGCTGCACTGAGAATACTATAACCACACTGATGATTCTAGAGCTGCACTGAGAATACTATAACCACACTGATGATTCTAGAGCTGCACTGAGAATACTATAATCACACTGAGGTTCCTAGAGCAGCACCGATGATACTATAACTACAGTGAGGATTCTAGAGCAGCACTGAGGATATTGTAACCACACAGAGGATTCGAGCTGCATTGAGGATAACAGAAACACACTGAGAATTCTAGAGCCACAGGAATAGTACCAAAACACTGTGGATTCTAGAGCGGCACTGTGAATACTATAATGACACTGAGGTTTCAAGAGCTACACTGATGATTCATAGAGCCACATGGAGTATCGTAGAATGACGAAGTGACAAGTGACTTCTGGCGTTAATTCTTCCATCCTCAAATCGTGTTCTTGCATGCTCAGGGGACGGAGCTTAGACTAAAGAAAGAAAGACACCAAAAAATGAGAAACTGAAATTAGTGAAATGAGAAGAATCCGACATCTTTGGTGAACTTTCTCACTTTGTAGTGATCTACAGTTGACTATATGAAGTATATTTGTGTGTGTGTGTGTGTGTGTGTGTGTGATCATAAAGCCACTGTTGCAGTCTGTGTATATCAACTAAACCAGGGATGTGTGGAGTATGGATCACCTGTTCAGACTCTGTGTGTGTGTGTATGTGTGTGTGTGTGTGTGTGTGTGTCTCCCCCCCCCCACCACCCCCTTGAGGCTCATAACCCTCTGAGGCACCTATAAAGCCCTTGGCAGCGCCGTTTGAAGTTTTTATGAAGCGCTGTGTTATTGTTCCCCAGAGAGCAGAGTCTGTACACTGGCGCCTTACTGCCTTACACTGTTGCCAGACAAGGGGTGTGTGTGTGTGTGTGTGCGTGTGTGGTGGCTCCGCTTTAATGGGAGTTCAGCTTGTTGTACTGTTTTGAGAACATCACAGGTTTTTTGTTTCACAAAAAATTTTCACATTCTAGTGTATTTTTTTTTTCATAAAACAAGAAGACAAATTGTTATAACTCAAACACTTTGGTCTTTTTTTCTTTTCTTTTTTTTTTTTCTTTTTTTTTTTACTCATTTCTACACCAGAATTCCTGCAGTAAGGGTGAGGGTGAGGGTGTGTATCAACCACATTCAACTCAGCAGTGATGCCTTTAGCAGTATATGTAATACAAATTAAGTTAGATTTTCAATAAATTTGATTGTTAATAATTAAATATCTATTTTTTAATCATGATATTGTCTCTCAGTGCAGTGTATCAGCGAACTAACATGAACATTTTTTCATTTTGCTAATTCATCCTATTTTAGACAACACAATGAGTGTTTGAGAGTTACACTGAGGTTTCAGAAACTGTTTGAGGAATCCACTAAGTCTTCCCTAAGGAACCTCAAACTGGACTGAGGAATCTAGAACCACACTTATTATTCCAGAAACACACTTAGGGTTGTAGAAAAGCACAGAGGATTCCACAACTGCAATAAATAGTTTGGAACCAGATTTGGAAGTACACTGATGTTTCCAAACATCACACTGAACGTCCCTAAGAAACCTAGAACTGCACAAATTATTCCATAAACACACTTAGGATAGTAGAGCTATGCTTACTGCTACAGTATAACTGCTCACTAAAGATTCTAGAACGGTGATGTGGATTGTAGAACTTCACTGAACATCACTAAGGTACCTAGAACAACAATGAGAATTCTAGAGCAACTTCAAGCATTCTAGAGCCACACTGAGGATTTGAAACCCACAATGAGCATTCTAGAGTTACACTGAGGGTTTGAGAGCCACACTTTTGGTGTGGAGCTGCACTGAGGACTCCAAAACTCCATTGGGCATTGTAGAAGCACACTAAACCAATCTACATGGAACCACATGTAGATTGTAGAACCATACTCAGGATTGAAGAACGAAGTTCAGTGAAAATTAGAGACCTGCCTTGAAGATTCTAGAGCCACCCTGAACTTGCCTAAGGAACCTAGAACTGCACTAAACCTCTTGCACTGAGCGTTCTACAGTCAAGGATTCTAGAGCCACACTGAGGATTTGAAAGCCACAGTGAGTGTTCTGGAGCTGCACTGAGGAGTCCAGTACTGCACTGAGCATTGTAGAACTGTACTAAACAGTATAGAACCACGTGTGGATTTTAGAACCACTCTGAGGATTCTAGGAACAAATTCACTGAAGATTAGTTAAGATTCTAGAGCCAACCTCAGTTTCCCTAAGGAATCTGCACATGCATGAGGATTCTAGAGCCACACTCATTATTTCAGAAACTATAGAGGACTGTACAGCTGTTTAACAGAGGATTCTAGAACTGTGCCAAGGGTTCTAGAGCTGCATTTGTCATTCTTCATCACTAATAAATGAAAATTTTTGCCAGAAAATCATATGGGTGCTATAATCAATTTGTTGTTATATACTGTGTTAATGAAAAATTACTTCCAGCAGTCCCAGTTTTTCATGTCTTCCAGTCTTTTCAGGGCTTATTGTGGTAGTGTTCACTTTTAATAAAAATGAAAAGAAATATTTACAATAATAATATACAAATATTTGGAGCAGTAAACAGATGCAGATATGGATAGTAGCACTGTATTACACCTCTAATGCATGCACACACACACACACACACTTGTATAGAATGTCTCTGTGTGCTGTAGCTTTACAGTTTCCCTTCACTGGAACTAAGAGACTGAAACCTGTTCCAGCATGACAATGCCCCTGTGCACAAAGCGAGCTCCATGAAGACATGGTGTGTGAAGTTTGGAGTGGAAGAACTCGAGTGTCCTGCACAGAGCCCTGACCTCAACCCCACTGAACACCTTTGGGATGAACTGGAACACTGACTGCACCCCAGACCTCCTCGACATCCCAACATCAGCGCCTGACCTCACTAATGCTCTTGTAGCTGAATGAACACAAATCCCCACAGCCACGCTCCAACATCTAGTGGAAAGCCTTCGCAGAAGAGTTCCAGTGTGGAACTAAAAATTTTCATCTCAACCAAGAAGGAGAGAGAGAGAAACCTGATACACCCCATCAC
>CM040454.1:33727210-33738577 GCA_022758105.1 Pangasianodon gigas | reverse complement strand
AAAGCCCCACAGTTATGGAACAGCCTTCCACTTAGTGTTCGGGGCTCAGACACAGTCTCAGTGTTTAAGTCTAGGCTGAAAACATATTTGTTTAGTCAAGCCTTTTGTGAATAGTTTTTTCTTAGGTACAGGGGCAGGTCTGGAGGGTTCACAGGCATAGAGTGTTGTGGTGAACTGGGATGTTTGGATGCTGTTGCCCTCTTACTCTCACACGTTCTCTCAGGTTTGTCGACGGTGGAGTGGCTGCTGCTTTATGTCCCAGGACTCCCTCATGTCTGTGTTAGCTTCTGACTCTCCCTTTTAGTTATGCTGTCACAGCTAGTCTTGCCGGAGTCCCTGCTTGCACTCTGTAGACAAAGTAAATTTTCTTAAACCATTATATGACAAGAGCATCCCTCTCTTCCCCCTCCCTCTTTCTTTACCCCCTCTATCTCTCTCTCTGTGTCAATCTACACCTGCTACCAGCGTTCCTGACTTCTGGTCCCACACGGACACTTAGAAACAATAAAGATGGCTGTGGATGTTGCTCGTTGGATAGCCTTAAGACTGCAATTGCTTCAAACAGTTTTGCACTCAAGTCTCATCATTGAACAGTTGATAACTTCAACACAATAGACTTCAAATTAAAACTATAATGAATTCAGAAATGACTCTGATGCTCATATGCATATGTGGCTCATAAGCTCATAAGCTATCTGTTGTCACCCTTTTGAGTCTGGTTCCTTTTAAGGTTTCTTCCTCATATTGTCTCAGGGAGTTTTTTCTCACCACCTTTGCCTCTGGCTTGCTCACTAGAGATAAATTTGAAATGTTAATTTAGTATCTTCATTTCTGTAAAGCTGCTTTATGACAATGTCCATTGTTAAAACAAGCATTGGTCTTTACACTCGGTGATACATTTCAGGATTTGGAATCACTGAGTCACACTAAAGACCAACATCCCTCATGTTTCTGATTCATTTTTACACATGGGTCTGATTTGCTTCTCAGACAGGTGTTGATTTTAACCAGATCTTTTAGGACTGTGAGACGTGAACCCTCTGTGTTGTATAGTGGTGTGTACAGAACGTGGGTGGTTGCTATGTTACGGGTCTGCTGTGAATTCTAGTTAGTGTAAAAATGTTGAGTAGTAGTGTACTTCAGGGCCATTTTAATATTATTTTTCAAGTTTCATGGTCCAAATGAAATGAGGCAATAGGCCGTGTTGACACTGTTGCTTGATATTTTGATCGTCATTCACAACCACAAAGCCCTGTATAATCTCCAGCCTTCTTCTGTATCTACTTTTTGTTAGATATTGATTAATGGAGAACAGAGGTCCATGCCAAAGAATCATCCACTTCTACACTAAACTATTTAGGTGCTATAGTAAATCTTGAAATGTTTCAGATTCCATCAAACTCCAGAGGCTTCCACTGTACTAAAATTATGACTATAAAAGTTGGAAAATCCCAGATACCGCTAAAGCTCCTTGCCAGCGATAGACATAGGTCTTAGCATGAAGTTGGTTCTCAGGGAATCTACACCATATCTGCCCAACATCATTAATGTGTTTGGCTAATAAGGGGAGAAAATCAAAACATCATCCATGTAGATAAAACCAAATTCATCCAACGTGCCTTTAGAGACGGCCTGAACAACAGAGAGGGGGAACTGATGAGCCTGAAGGCATTACCCAATATTCATAGTCGCCAGTGGTGGCAGTGGAGAAGTTCGTCTTCTATACATCTCTGTGACAAAAGCCACTGCAGAGATGAAGTTTGCTGAAATGTTTAGCCCCTGTAAGTGTCCTATGGGCCCTTTTCACACTTTTGGGTTTTTGCTGTTGGAACTAGCCTTCACAGACTAACCTTACTTCCACCACACCACCCATGGCCAAGTCAAAGAGTCCATTTGTGTTACAATTCTAAACAAAAAATGCATTATGTCAACTTTCACAGCTGTGCATTTAAAGCAGAGGTTAAAATGGGTTAGAGCATTTAGGAGCATTGAAAGAATATTTTTTGTAATATGCAAAGGAAGTACATTTGTGTGCAGTCACAGTGTCACTTTGGCCGGCTACATTGAAGGTAGCTTGTGGTTAAAGACTGGTGCTATGTCCATTTATCTTGGACTGCCAATGCAAGTACAGTTTAAGGTAAAAACTGCCATGAGTAGAAATGCAATGAGTAGAAATGGTTCGCTAAGCTGATCTGACAGACTCTCAGAATTTAACCTCAAGTTTGTGTAGCTCTTTGTTCTTCCTTATTAACCACTAGCATGGAGGTGGCAGTATCATGGTTTGGGGCTGCTTTGCTGCTTCGAGTCAAGGATGGCTTGCCATTATTGATGGACCTATGAATTCTGGATTTTACCAGCAAATTCTACAGGAGACTTTCAGGGTATCTGTCTGTGAACTGAAGCTTAAACATAAGTGGTCATGCAGCAAGACAACAACCCTAAGCACACAAGTAAGTCTACATGGTTAAAGCAGAAGAAATATAACATTTTGGAATCGCCAAGTCAAAGTCCAGACCATAACCCAACAGAAATGTTGTGGAAGGAGCTAAAAAGAGCAGTTCATGAAGGAAGCCCACCAACATCACTGAGGTGAAGCAGTTTTATAAGGAAGAATGGATCAAAGTTCCTCCAACCTGCTGTGCAGGATTGATCACCAGTTCTATCTATCTATCTATCTATCTATCTATCTATCTATCTATCACTAGCTAAAGATGGCAGGTTAGCACTTTATTATGTTGGGATGTCTGTAACATAAATATGATCATAAATCATTTCTAAGCTAGACCCATATTTATGCTTCAGAATTACAATACAAAATACAAAATTAACTACACAGAACAGAATTATAAGCTACAGCATGTGGAAATGTTTTAAATGAATTGCACAATAACAGAGATAGCACATTTAGAGACATTCAATTAAATTAAATTTTATTTACAGTGTATAGCACTTTCAACAACGGGCATTGTCACAAAGCAGCTTTACAGAATTCCAGATATAATTTTAATTTAAATTTATCCCTAATGAGTGAGCCAGAGGTGATGGTGGTGAGGAAAAACTCCCTGAGACGATATGAGGAAGAAACCTTGAGAGGAACAAATATGACAGCACAAGATGAAACCATGGTTATAAGTTTTTGTTTTCCTTTTTTGTGCATCAACCAGTAAATGGGAACTAATTACAGGTAGGAACTCAAGTTGTTAGTGGGGAACTGAAGAAATGTTGGATTGGTCTGAGGAATCATTCGTGACAATCGTTTGGATTTGTTAATTTAAAGCTTTTTTTCACTATTTTTTTAAAAGGATATCTAATTTAAAGATATCCTGTCACTTCGTCTCTTGCCAGTGGAAACATAGTTTGAGTGTCCTAATGCTCTCTGAAGTGTTATTCTCTGATACTGGGATGCTACTGCATATGTAGCTCTTGCACATATACATTGATTTTGTGGTGCTGTCTACACCTGTGTTTAATTCAGGAGGAGGTTCCCTAGGTAGGCAGCATCTTTGGCCTGCACTTTTGCTCCAGAGGTAACATCATGTTTTATTTGATAATATTTTGAACGTCAGGTTTTAAACTGTGATAAGAGGCTTGGCAACACTAAGGCAGTTGGTATGTGATGAGTAGCATCGATACTCACACACACACACACACACACACACACAAACACAGAGGACGCTGAGCTTCACACACTCCTTCTGAATCAGCAGACACATCACTGGTGTAGAATTTCCTCTTTGTCCCTTATTTCAGAGCTGACACTTTCCCACTCTCTTCTGTGGGAATTCAAATGAGGACCTGAAATATTTCCAGATGCAGAAATCTGAGTTGGTGTGTGTTGTGTGTGTGTGTGTGTGAGTACGTGTTGTGCGTGTGTGAGCAATAGGAAGATGAGGTAAAGTGTCACTCCACCCATCATTAGCATGGAATTCAGCATCATTAACACACACACACACACACACACACACATCCGGAAGCTGAGAAGTTTAAAATACCACCCACTTTGCTTCAGAATCCTTTCAGTGATTGCATGCATTGTCACCTTTCATACAGTGTGTGTGTGTGTCTGTGTGTATTCATTCATCCACTGAAATCTGTCTGTATTTTCATCAGCCCTCCTTGGTAAAAAGGAGAGTAATGTTTACTTCACTAGTCCACTTATGAGATCAGTTCTGATCTTATAGCGCCCTCTGCTGGCCACATTTATGAAACCCATATGAACAACACTAACCCTTGTTTTCTGCTCTGGGTAAAATAATAATAATAAGAAGAAGAAGAAGAAGAAGAAGAAGAAGAATTTTTAATTTTATAAAATTATATTTTATAAATCATTATATAAATCACACTGAGTTTCCAGTTAATTATAATAACTTTAATATTCACAAAAAAAATAAAAAATAAATAAAAAATAAAAACAAACAAACAAATAATGCAAGTTTTTTGTTGAGCTTTAAAGAAAAGAACAACTCCAAAAGGCCTGAAATTAGACTAAACTGTTCAGGCATAGGAAAAGGTAGATGTATTTTTCTTCATTTTCTCAGTCTTTTCACAGGAAAAAAGTTACCACTGCAAATAAGAAATGTGCATCAATACACAATCATGGGAAAATGAAACTACACCCTCCCACAATTCTATGTTTTTATTTATTAGGACCTAAATAACAATTGTGTGATCTTCACCAACTTCTATAAACAAACAAATAACCTCAGGTAACAACAAAAAAAAAATTACAGATTTCAGTGTTCATTTTTTTCCACAAAACATAAAACCGACATTCAGAAACCAGGTGGGAAAAATAAGTTAATCATCAAGAAAGGTGACTGCCTCTATAAAAGCAGAACTTTTGGCAGTTTGGTTTTCTGGAGCACTCGGGTGTGTGTCTACATCTTGCCAAGAAGAAAGGACATCAGGTGTGACCTCAGAGAAGCAATTGTTGCTGCTCATCAATCTGGTAAGGGTTATAAGGCCATCTCCAAACAATTTGAAATTCACCATTCTATAGTGAGAAGGATTGTTTACAAATGGAGAGTCTTCAAGACAATTGCCAATCTTCTCAGGAGTGAGCATCCCAGCAAATTCAGTCCAAGCTCAGACCATTTAATGCTCAGAGATATAAAGAAAAACCCAAGAGCTACATCATGTGACCTACAGGCATCTGTAAGCACATTATATGTTTGTGTTCTTGACAGTGCAATGAGAAAAAGACTGAATGGTTTTCGTGGAAGAGTGGCTAGGAAAAAGCCCCTTCTCTCCAAAAAGTATATGACAACAGGATTTAAGTTTGCAAAACTGCATCTGAACAAACTACAAACCTTCTGGAACAATATCCTATGGACTGATGAGACCAAGGTGACATGTTTGGTCATCATGCACAGCACCATGTTTGGTGAAAACCAAACACAGCATATCACCTCAAACACCTCATGCAACACACAACGTCAATGAACTGAAGCAATGTTGTAAAGAAGAGTGGGTTCAAATTTCTTCAAAACGATGTGAGAAACTGATAAACTCCTACAGAAAATTTTTACTTCAAGTTATTGTTGCTAAAGGTGGTTCTACATGTTACTGAATTATAGGGTGTACTTATTTTTTCTCCACCTGGTTTCTGAATGTTGGTTTACTTTTTGGAAAAAATGGCTATGTTTACATGCACATCAAATTCTGTTTAAGGTCTATATTCGGGTTGCAGCCATATTCCGATTATGATGTTTATATGTGTACAGGCATCAGAATATTCCTGTGTACGTGGTTTGGTTGTTGTAAGTTTGCCTGAGCTGCCGTTCCTAAATACTGAACCTACAGCTAAGCATCTGTTAGCACCCACAATTCCTTGCGGACTGAGCTGCGCATATGTCTCCTTTCAGTGGATTTTCTGAATAAGGTGTTTACATGCAATACATTTCTGTTTAAAACAGGAATATTCCAGGGATGGGAATCGGAATTTGGGGAATCAGAATATTGTCTTAATCTGAGTTGAGCAATTGGATTGCAGCGTTTACATGACTCAATACTAATTAGAATATTTTCAAAATCCTGATTAATATCGGAATATTGATGAGCATGTAAACGTAGTCACTGGCTATATATTGAAAGCTGTTTGTTGATCACACGATTGTTATTTAGACCCTGACAATATCTGCAATACATGTGGAATCTGGCAGCCCTGCTCACGGAACAAGTTCATTAACAGGATACTAATGGGAGATGAACTGTTAGTGCGACCTATACTCTAACTTACTGAGCTCTAAACTAAAACCACATTTCTAACAAATTTTCTGTACAAACAAAACAATTTTCTTTTATTTAGCCACTGCTCCATGCAGCTCACACGGACCACGTGCTGTGCACAGAGCAGCATATCTCTACTGAGGTCTATAAAAAAATCATTAAAAGTCATGAATTAATTAAGTATACTGCCAAACTTGTATATTCATTGCGTTCTTCTCATTCTTAAAATGATCATTCTCCATTGTTTTTAAAAGGAAATGTTCTCAGAAAATCATCTGGTCATTATAATGAACTGCTGCTTAAAGGACCCCATTTTGACTCGCATTTTGATTCTTATTCATCCAGCAGATTTTCTGATCTTTCTAGAAAGGAACAAACACAAAAACTAAAGTAAATCTGATCAAATATTATATGACTATTGTTGTAGCCTAAATAAAAGTTTCTTGATTTGGGAAAGACATCATGTTTTGAAACATAGATAGCTTGCTTACACATTCACATTAGATAAAAGATAGAAAGATCGCCAGAAGGTTCCACAGGACACATAATATGTGAAAGAAAAATGACTTCTTTCTCCAGCAGCCCTGTTTTTTTTCCCCAGTGTTTTTCAGTGTTTCTAGGGCACAGTGGTAAGGTTAACATTCAAAGAAAAAAGAAAAACCCTTCTGGTACAGACCATTCCTATTTTCAGTTTAAATCTGAATTAAAAAAAAAACAAACAGATATGGATATTTTGAGCAATAAACAGATAAAGATAATGGCACTGCGTTACAGCTCTGTATGGCCATACTATTGGAATATGCACATATGGTCAGGTGTCCACATACTTTTGGCTATATAATGAACATCAATAGATAGATAAATGAATGAAACACAATATTAAAGCAAAATAATCTATGCAAAATTTATTTTTTAAAAATTAAAAAAAATGCAGATGTATGTCTTGTGCAACACAGTTGAAGAGTTTTGGAGTTTTATCTATCTATCTATCTATCTATCTATCTATCTATCTATCTATCTATCTATCATTTTCCTGTCTGACCACTAGGTAGAGTCCTGTATTTGGTGATCTTATACTTTCTTTAATTTCTTCTCATCCTGCCTTGTGGATTATTATCAGTATGTGGATTATTATCAGTATGAATCCACAGGTTAATGTCAAGGATATTTGACATTATATCCTTAGAGTCAGGGATAACAATGATAACATAGCCTCAGACAAAGTGAACTGGAGAGGCTATCACACTTGACTTATGCTGTAGATCACTTTCTAGTGAATTTTTAGAGTAAACCCTGTAAGAAGCATTTCAGAGTCCTCATCATTCAGTCATCCAGTGTACTGTCTAACGGCTTGTACTGAGTGGTTTAAGACTTTGTTCAACTGTATTTGAACTAATATCATTAAGCAGGATTGCTGTGTTTCAGCTAAATCTACCGGCCCAACTACATCTTAAAAACCACACAAATAGACCTACAATTACCCAAAGAAAATTTGGGCATTAGAAAAGGGAGACACGCTTTTCTTCCTTGTATTTCATACAAATTCAAATCATAACCATCCGTGAGTTCCTGAGATTTTATATATGGATTACACTATCAAGTTTAAATATCTTATTTATGTATGTTTTCAGCGTTTAGCAGACGCCCTTATCCAGAGCGACTTACAGAAGAGCTTTAGAGTCTCGATCAGAAACACATCCTCATGCTAGTTCACTAGATCAGGAACTAAGAGCTCCATCAGTGTAATTGTACTTCAATTACACAGACAGATTTAATGAAAGTTTTGTGAAACCCATTCATTTCATATGTATGGCCTTAATTAAAGGAATATTAAATTTATAAAAAAGAAAGCAATACAAATCTATAAATTATGACAAATAAGACCAATCTTTCAATTAAGACAAAAGAAATGGCACTGTGTATAACGAGCACGGGCTGATCTGCACATAGACTGATGCTGATGCGGTGCAAATGCCTCAGCTGATTTAATCACTCGCTTATGAGGGAAAGGATGTTTTAACAACTGGAATGATTTTTTCAATTTTGTTTCAAATGATGTTGAAATTCATAGGGAACATGTTATTTTAGTCTTTTCACTATCCTGACATGCTGCACTAATAAAAATGAACACATTTCTCCGTCCATCTACCTCTGCTAAACAAACTACCATTGTTTCTCAAATCACATACGTATGTACTATTCTAGCCTGTTATTGAGTACTAACACTAACCGGTTTTCCATCACAGTTAGTGCTTGAATTTTAAAAACTCCAGTGCAGTCTTCAAACCTACAGAAAGGTCTGTTTTGGCACGGACGTGCCATCTAGAGAATGCACAAGATACTCAGCGAGTGTGTGAACAATGCTGCTTGCACGGACGCTGCTTCTACTCGCTCCTGCACACATCAGGTATAAACCAGATTCCTCTGCTTCATCACGAGCTGTAACACACCACGCAGGCACGTCCTATAACAACACAACACTTCCCACTACACGGTGAGTCAGTGCAAGGAATATTCCTTTGGTTTTAGTCACTTACATGACACATGTGTATGTTACTGACATTATAAAGTGTTCAAACATTACAGTAGTCCTATGGTATAAATCTGGAATTTGAAAAAAAAAGTGTAGCGTGGTCAGGACAGAAAATTCACAGAAAATTCATAATTTTCATTATGGGGTCGTTCACCCAAAAAGTTTTGGGAACCCCTAGCTTATGCAAACATTTACACAACTTTACTAAAAGATAGATAAATGAGAAACACTGTCTGCACTTACACTGAGCCTTTTTGTGGAAATGTATTAGATTTATTTAAATGTATTAGATGTATTTATTTGCTAATAAAACAAGATCTTGGTGTCTGTGGAGTATATTTAAATGAGTCCAATCTGGCAACCCTGTCATTAACTGTCCTGTCCTCTGCTCCTCCCCTGAGCACGGGGCAGCATGATTGCTGCCCCAATGGGCCTCTATTAGCACTTGTTGCAGTTCCCATTTTTGACCACTAGGTGCAATAATAAATATTTGGAGCTACATGGGGCAGTAAGCGCTCTGCACCACACCCACGCAACATCGAGAAAAGTGAGCAGATCAACAGAACATCAGCTTATATCTGCCACATAGCAACATTTTTAAATTGCTGGTCACTCAAAAGAGGCGATTAGTGTTTCAACATCATTTAAAATTTTAAAATGAGGACATGCTGAAGATTCATTTGTAGTATTATTATTTTTATTAACTGTTACATTGCTATGTGATGATATAATTCCTGGCAGACACTTTCAGCTATACACCATTTTCCCTTCATATAATAAATACAAAACACACAATAGTAATGTAAAGAGAATTCATTATATTTATTTATAAATATGGAGGTGTGTGTGTGTGCGTGTGTGCGTGTGTGTGTGTGTGTGTGTGTGTGTGTGTGTGTGTGTGTGTGGGTGTCATGACCAGTAGATGGCAGACTTGTTTCACACACTGCTGATTAAATCCTTGCGTGTGAGAGTGAAAATGCAACCATACACCCATACCATACATTTCCCATAGCTATGATTTGTGTTCACACACAAAGAGGCCACACACACACACACACACACACACTACTGTTCAGATTAACTTTGTACCACTTTCCCTAAAATGTTAGACCCATTGTGTCTGTGTGTGTGTGTGTGTGTGTGTGTGTGGCCTCTTTGTGTTTGACCCAGTTTTACTCCTAATGAGTGGTGTGTGTGCTCAGCTCTGGCACTTGGGGATTAACACTGTAATTGATATAATAATGAATATGATAATTAGGGGATGATAAGACATTACAGTTGCATGTTTTTCTGTTCTGGTTACGTGTGCATGGATTAGAACAGAGGAATATGCACATACTGTAGATATGCACTAAAATCCCTATTTTTCGAAAAAAAATCTATAATATCTATAATGACTGTTTCTGTCTTCTATGTGTGACTGACTTCTGACTTCTATCTTTTCATCCTGACACATTAACAGATGAATTTCAGTGAATTTCTGTGATTTTCTTCACGTAATGTGCAACAAGCACTGTTTATATTAATCACAGCTTTATATTAATTATATTAATATAATATATTAATGTTCTAATACATTATCGTTTCTATAGTAACAGCTCAGTCACAGGGACATGTACAGCGAACACTCCAAATGAACAGAATAAAAATGAGTGTAATCGTTGATGTGGTGAAGTTTTCTGTAAGGAGGTGTTTATTGAACATTGATGGAAGGAGTCTCCAGTGTCAGAGGTAAAGCTGTAACTCTAAGTTTTGCGATATTTTCAGGAGTTTGCGGTTTCTCAGTAACGTGTAACAAGCTGCGATTATTTTCTTATTAACTTGAAGAGAGAGAGAAAAGTGTGGATGTTCATGGACATCTCTTCCTCACGTCAGAATCTCGCTGCTTTCCTTTAGATTAGTGAGTAACTCTGGACACTGAGTGAAAGTGTAACATGTCTAATGGTTTTTTCACACACACGGTGTTCAGTGTGTTAGAGCAGAACCCGGTGAGTTCTCCCTCTCGCTGCGGTTCTTTAGGCAGGTGAGAACACAGAGATCACACTCGGGTCTCAGAGCGTCTGAGTGAGGTGGTCTCGGCCCGGTTCCAGCTGAACTCTAGTGATAAAGAGATTCGACTCTGAATCAACTCGACTGCAGGAAGTGGACTAAAAATGCAGAATTGCTTTTCTTTCTTGCTTGCTTTCTTTCTTGCTTGCTTTCTTGTCATCTCTCTATACCTCTTTTTTATTTCTTTGTAAATGAACTCGACTACAAGAACTGAAGAAGCTACAAGAGTCTGTTTTTGCTTTTTGGTTTCTTTAATTATTTGCAGTGACAAAGCAAACTGAACCAAAAAGCAAAGATTTCAATTTCACTCTGACTCGAAGTCGACGCACGAGCTGTTAGGTGTAAAATCAGCAATAAATTATAACTGTAGTCATGTGAATTGTAGAAAGTAAAACACACACACACACACACACACACACACCTATGCAAATGCAACGTTACTCTCTCTCCCACTTTCTCCAGCGCGCGCTTAAAGTCTGGAACTTATTCCGTGCGCGCGCGTGCACGGGTCGCTGCTCCGGTCTGCGCGTGGCTCAGACTAGTCCAGTTTCTCACCT
>CM040454.1:33719710-33724710 GCA_022758105.1 Pangasianodon gigas | reverse complement strand
GCATCCCCTGTATTGTTACCCAGTCTGTGTCCCCTGTATCATTAACTGATCTGTGTACCAAGTGTCATTTTCTGATCTGTAGCTTCAGCTGGGTGCATCAATACAGTAACGTGACTCGAATTGTGTCCCATGTGTTCTTGCTCAATCTAAATGCAACAGTAAAATAAATTTAGACTTTTGGAACAGCAACAGGACCTTATACAGTCAAGGTAAAAAGAAAGTTTATCCTCCTTTCAATTCTATGTTTTTATTTATCAGGGCCTAAATAACCTCAGGTGACAATAAAATAACACAACAGATTTCAGTATGTAGTCATTTTTCCAAAAAGTAAACCAACATCCAGGTGGAGAAAAAATAAGTACACCCTAGTAACATGTAGAACCACCATGGCTGATGTCCTTTCTTCTTGGCATGATGTAGACACACACCCGAGTGCTCCAGAAAACCAAACTGCCAAAAGTTCTGCTTTTATAGAGGCAGTCACCTTTCTTGATGATTAGCTAATGTTGTGTATTTCATTAGTAACACCTGGCTGCTAATTCCTCTCGTAATGATTGTGGAAGTAGGAAGGGTGTACTATTTTTTCCCACCTGGTTTCTGAATGTTGGTTTACTTTTCGGGAAAAATGACTACATATTGAAATCTTTTGTGTTTTTTGTTGTCACCTGAGGTTATTTGTTCATTTATAGAAGTTGGTGAGGATCACACAACAGAATTGAAGGAGGGTGTACTTTCTTTTTCCCATGACTGTAAGTTGTTTTGTTATGTTTCTGTATTGAGGGCATCTGGACCTCACAATTAGAGCAATAAGTATGTGTGTGTGTGTTACCTTGTGAATGTCCACACACCTCTCTCTCAGTCTCTCTGTCTCACTCTATTTCTCTCTTTCACCACTTCATGTTATTCTAATCTAGAAGGTCTGAAAGAGGGGATGAAAAGAATGAGTGAGAGAAGAAAGAGTGAAGAGAGAGCAATCAACATTGGATCATCTTTTGCTGACAGAATTCACCTGAAAAAAAACACAAGAATGTTTTCATCTCTCTCTCTCTCTCTCTCTCTCTCTCGTTGGACATTGCTCAGTGTCCTTCATGGCTTTGTGTTATGCACATTGCCTGCATGCCTGAGAGAAATGATTCTGTGTGATGGTAAAATGTAATATTTTCTTCAATAATTCTAAATTAACTCTATACAATGTTAGTTTAAACTTATTAGCACTGATTTACATAATCTCTGTAAATCAAATTGTTTTGGCTACTTCTGTGTGTGTGTGTGTGTGATATTAGCAAATATGTGAGTTATATGCAAATACAGTCCAAAACAATTATCCATTCCAGGCCTTTGCCTTTTTAATTTTCTTCAGGTCGCTTGCTCCCCCTAGTTACAAACAGAGTCCTGAAACTCCAGTGGGACTGTTCTTTTAGGTGGAGATCTTGGTGGTGGTCTGCTTGCTGTGTTGCAGTGATTTAGGGAGTATTCATCAAAGAGACCAAGCAACTACACTCCTGACTAAGGTGATCTACTTTGACATTAGGATAATAACCGGATGAGTGGTTTACATTAACATGGAGCTGCCTAAAAGACTGTGGTGTTGCCTTGAAATGTGTGATGGCTGTGGGAAGTGGTTCTAATAGACTTGTGGGAAGTTGTCTAGAGATTTTTATAAAGCTTGCAACATCTGTCTCAAGGGATGCCTGCCAGAATTTTTTTTCCTGGATAGGGTTATAGGACATAGCTTTGCAGTTTTAGCATTAACTGGTCACAAACTGCTCCAGAGACATAGGACATCCTGGAGGAACTGATTGTGTCCTATACAGACTGTCAAACTGTGCTGACCTTGTAAACTTGTATAGAAGTAGGTCTGTGAGTAAGAGTGAAGTTGAACAGGGACTGACAGGAATTTAGAAATTTGACATACATATATATCAAGGATGTGGAACATGTGTAAGTAATGAATGTGGGTAACACCTCTGCTATGAATGGTAATGATGCGTATCTGCTCCAGTTCTTCAAGGTAGATGTGTGCATCAGGAGTGGTATGCCATGGCATCCAACAAAAAAGTCATAGGATTGGACAGGTTTACTTTCATGCAAGTGGGAGCTGGTCGTTAGGAGAATTAACACGAGAACATATATGGTGGCCACACCACACTGCATGATGCGTTTGCTGCTTTTATTCATTCATTTATTGTCAGTAACTACTTTATACTGGTCAGGGTCACAGGGGTTTAAATTACTAACTTATTTATATTTTGACAAATAGAATCAACTAGATTTGTCAGAAAATATCACAGGCTGGTGCAAACAATAATAATTGTGGAAATGAGTGGGATTGGTCAAACTTTTTGTGGGAATGGGCAGAATTGGTCAAAAGTGTCTAAAGGAGCAGGTACTGATCAAAATTCCTGTTAGAATGGGATTAAAACCCAGTCCTGCACACAACTGTAGTTCATGGCCTTGATGTATTTGCAGTTTGCTTTTAAGCAGTGAGGGGCATTGCTACAGAGCCAAAGCCATTAATGAATTTGCAACAGAAACTGGCAAAGCCCAGAACTGCAATTCCTTAAGTGTATATGGTGGCCATTTGCTGACCATCTTTTCCTTTCCTTTTCCATATGTGAGAAAAATTCTTGTGTCTTGTGGACACTTGGTAGGCATGACTATTTGCGTCGCCTCTGAAGCAGAATGAATGACGATGTCATCAATGTAATCAATGACATTTTGTTGGCAATGGCTTGGAAAGAGGAGGGGGCACATACCATACCATATGGCAACACAAGCTATTCATAGTGTTTTAAAGCTGTGATGAATAAGGAATTCCATGTTATGGTTATATGCATAACATGGACTTCCTCATTCATCACAGCTTTAAAACACTACACATGAGGAATTCCATGGTATGTATATAACCATAACATGGAATTCATCATTTATAGTATAGAAGGGGAATGCATATCGATATTTCACAGTCACAGAGTTAAGGCCCCTGTGGTCGATACATAGGCGTAAGTGTCCATCATTCTTTTGTACAAAAAAACCATGCTGCGAGCAACAGGGATTCCATCGCCTGTGTCCTGGGAAGTGACAGAGGGTAAGCTGTGCTTAGTGGGGGAGTGGCACCAGGCTGCAAGTCTATGGAACAACCCCTGGGGTGATGAAAAGGCGTATTCTGTGCCTTTAGCCTTACTGAATTCTTCAGCATGATCCGGGTAAAGGAGGAGAAATCAGAATCTTTTCACCAGACCAGGGCTTTCAATATGGGAATTCCATTTCCAGCACTAAGTTCCCCTTAGCTCCAGTTGTGTAGTAGAGGTGCAACAGGCTATTTGGCCCTCTCTGACTGTGTACCTCTCTGTGTGTCTCTCTCTGTCCTTTTGTCTCTCAAGTCTGTCTCTCTCAATTTTTCATGCTTTGTTTGTCTCTCTATATATGTCTCTCATTTCTCTCTCTCTCTTTCTGGAATAGAATTGAAGGAAGGTGTGTGACACCAGTCGTTAGTTTGGCTTATTAACCATAGTTCACTAGCATGAGAGGCAGAAACATACACACACACACACACACACAGTTGATGGGTGAAGGAGTGTGTGTATTTGGGAGAGTGATAGTGGATGAGACACAGTCACACACATACACACACAAAGTTTAATGTTGCATTTCATTTCTGGTAAATTACGCCTTTCACTTACACTTGCCAGCAGCAGACCTCATCTCTGTCTCTCTCTCTCACACACACACACACACACACACACACAAACACACAGAGATCATTTCTCCTTATTTAGTCATCCAGATACAGTCATCCTTCACTTTAATCCATCTCTGTCTCTCTTCCTGCCTCACTGCTTCATTTTCATCTCACTTTATCTGTCATGTCACACTTCATATCTCTCTTGCTACCTGCTCACCCTCCATCCATCTTTACCCTTCTTTTGGTTTTATTACTCACCTTTTCCATATCGCTCTATTTTTTTATGTCTGTCTCCATCTTAGCTGAGATGAGAAAAAAGACCTGGTTGTTTCTGGGCTTCATACAGACTCATATCGTATGGCTGTGTGTGAAATTGAATTGTTGTGTG
Organism: Pangasianodon gigas; assembly: GCA_022758105.1. Lineage (NCBI taxonomy): Eukaryota > Metazoa > Chordata > Actinopteri > Siluriformes > Pangasiidae > Pangasianodon > Pangasianodon gigas. The sequence goes on along the minus strand of CM040454.1, from coordinate 33,720,637 downwards.
TGTGCGTGTGTGTGTGTGTGTGAGAGAGAGAGAGAGAGAGAGAGAGAGAGAGAGTGGATTGATGTCTGAATGAATGCTTTAGTTTGTTTCTTGTTTCAAGCTTTAGATCTCCCACTCACACATTTTTTAAAGACCCTCTGATCTGTAATGGCCATGCCAGGTGTCTCTGTGTGTTTGTGTGTGTGTGTGTGTGAGTGTGTGTGTGTGTGTGTGTGCATAGTTCGCTTTTTTGGGTTCAAAAGTCCCTGTTACAATATGAATACATGACAATTTTGACCATGTTGGAATTTTTGGTTGGTCTCAAGCCAAAAACTAAAAGAGAGAGAGAGAGAGAGTGTGTGTGTGTGTGTGTTTGTGTGTGTTTGTGTGTGTGTAATAGTGAACCGAATAAAGTGTGCAATTGTGCGTGTGCTGTTTGATGATGAATGCCTTGGAGTTTAAAGAGGGGTGTGAAAGAGATTAAGACAGAGAAAGAGAAAGAGAGGGAAAAAAAGGCAAACGATGATTCTGGGTGAAAACTTTTTGAATTTGAAGATCAGGGTAAATTTAACTTATTTTGTCTTCTGGGAAACATGTAACTATCTTCTGTAGCCTCTGAAGGGCAGTACTAAAAGAAAAAATACGATATTTAGGCAAAATAAGAAAAATGTACACATCTCCACTCTGTTCAAAAGTTTTCACCCCCCGGCTCTTAATGCATGGTTTTTCCTTCTGGAGCATCTGTGAGTGTTTGAACCTTCTGTAATAGTTGCATATGAGTCCCTCAGTTGTCCTCAGTGTGAAAAGATGGATCTCAAAATCATACAGTCATTGTTGGAAAGGGTTCAAATACACAAAAAATGCTGGAAAACCAAAGAATTTGTGGGAGCTGAAGGATTTTTCTGAAGAACAGCAGGCAGTTTAACTGTTCAGGACAAACAAGGGACT
>CM040454.1:33709609-33719610 GCA_022758105.1 Pangasianodon gigas | reverse complement strand
TCATTTTTATAAATTCAACTATTATTTTCTCTTGTGGACTATATGTAAACATCTTTTATGTGAAATATCTTATTCAGGTCAGCACTAAATAAACAATAACATGCATTTTGTATGATCCCTCTTATTTTGGTAAAATAATTAACATTTTGCAGATTCTGAAAGGGGGATGTAAACTTTTGACCTCAACTGTATATATATATATATATATAATATTAAGATTCGTTATTGTTCTAGAATACTCAGTCTGTTTCTAGATTTCTCAGAGTGGTTCTGTAACATTCACAATGTTTCCACAGTCTTCACTTTTGGTGTTTATTTTTCAGTGTGTTTCTGAAGTTCTCCATTTGGTTCTGTAAAATTCACTGTGTTTCTAGAATCCTCGTTGTTCTGGGGTTCTTGATGTATTTCTAAAGTTTTCAGTGTGGTTCTGTAACATTCATTGTGTTTCTACAGTTCTCATTGTTCTTTTTGAGTTCTAGTAAACAATCATGTAGCGAGTGTGTGTTCCCCAGTGTATTCTGAGATTGTGTGTGATTGGCTGTTGTTCTTCTGATGTCATTTTGTTGCTCAACTATGGAAAACATGACAGGACAAGATTGTGAAATTCACTTACAGTTTGGATTGTATACATAGCACCAGAAACCCCAGAAGTGCCGGTGATTCTGATTGGTCAGAAGGTGTTGATTAATTTTCTATCTCTGACAGTAGTGCAGCTGCCAATCACAGGATTATATTAATGCGCTTGTTCTAATATGTTATTGTTTCTATAGTAACAGCTCATTCACAGGGACGTGTACAGCGGACGCTCCACATAAACGGATTCAAACGTGTGTAATCGTTGACATTGTGAAGTTTTCTGTAAGGAGACGCTCATCCGACATGTTCAGGACAGAGGAGTTTCTACACATTGCGATAACATGACAAGCTGTGTTCTTTAACTAACTAACTTGTTTCACCAATGTTCCACAACATTAAACGCATAAAACATGACCAGTCATTCTTAAATAAAAGAAACTGTAAGAGGAATAAAACACTTGGGGATGGGCTGTTGTAGGAAAATAATCAACTTCATGGTGGTAATAGAAAGGGCTGATTTTCACTACTGCATGATCATCTCTGCAAGTGCGTCAGGACGACGTACGTGAACGCTCGCACAGGGATAAGTATTCATACTTACACGCAACTTGAGCATGTCCTCTAGGATGCACTGAATTTACTGAATTAGTGAAGAAGAGCCAAAAACAACATGAGTTCCATGTTTCACTGTAGGAATAATAAATAGAAGAGAACATAGATGTAATTTTGTTTTGAAAAGTCCTGGGGAAAAAAGAAACCTTGTGTGATTAATTATAAACCGAGTGTATTCTCCCTGAAAGCGTTTCTGAAGTGTTTAACTCGTCTGCACTCAGCAGTACGGGCAGCTCTCGTATCGAAGCACTTCAATATAACTAGTGTTTAATCCACAGTTCCATCCATCACTGAATGACGAAGATTTAGTTTTTATTGTTATTGCATTGCTGTGCTTTACGTCACCTGCACTGTGTGTTTATTGGGAGTGTGTTAGAAGAAAGTAGAGAGAAAGTAAAGTGTGTGATCCTGCAGGATTAAATTGGACATTATAATAAACTACAGCTGTTATTAAGCCTCACACTTTATATATTTATGTTAACACAATATAATCATTGTAGTTTTGTGTAAATAAATGCGTTATACAGTAATGGGATTATATCACTGTGTGCGAAGCGAGCATGAAGCACAGGGGAAACTCGCTGATGTGCATTTCTACTCACTGTTCAGTTTGAGAGTTTAATCACAGAGGAGAAGTGTTTATTAAAGACACCAGTCTGAGACACTAACACACTGAATCTGTTTACACTGAGATTGTTACACAGCGTGTTTAATCCATTTCTGTTGCAGGCTGTTTTAAGGTTTTTTAATCAGACTACACTTTCAGAAAGCTTCTTTCAGAGCACAAGCTCGTCTGTAGAAGACGGAAAGTTCTGGATGCAGCAAAGGAAAATTTTATTGTTTATCATTTTATTGTTTACACTCCAGGTGATGATTCTCTGATTTCAACAATATTAATCTGAATTTGATTAAACCCACCATTTCCATGTACATAGCTGACACACCTCTCCACCATCCAATCAGCGTTCACCCTAAGAACAGCAACGAAGAGACACATGTAGTTAATTTGTGGGAGGACTACACACTAGCATGTCTCTGCATTCCACATTTACCCATGATCCCTGTCTCTGCGTTGCAATTGAACTTGTTAACTCAGAAGTATAGATCAGCCATAACTTCACTTCGTCGTTGATTATTGTACTATAACAGCAACACACACAGTGGTTTATTCCTCACATAACACATACCTAAACTCACAATAATGAGTGTGTTCCTCAGTCGGTCTGGGAATTTTGAAACTCTTGTCTGATGAACAGAAGAGCACATGTGCAGCTACTTCAGGCTGTCCTTCTGAGATGTGTCGATGGTCAGGTCAGTTTGTAGCTTTAAAGATGCACTTCCCCTCCAATTGCATGTGCAGCAGTAAAAGTGGCCTCTCGCTCACATTGATATTCAGCACACACACACTAGCATGTCTAACACACACACAGACACAGTGACAGGTCTTAAGTGAGGCTCTTTAGTGCACTTTCACGCTTTGTCACTCTTCCTGTAGCCGTGTGAGGCTCAAATTCAACTCTATCATCTGGTTTAAACATTTAAACCTGATGAACTTTAACTGAAGTGGTACTCTCTTCTCTCTGAAATCTCACAGGACTATAACAATTACCTAATGTACCAGAAATATATATATATATGAGTGCTGACTTCACATTGTTTATCTATTTTACATTGGGAATTTATATATATATATATATGTATGTATAATATTACTTCCTTTTACAGGACCAAACACAAAAATTCCTGAAGCAAAGAATTGTGGGATTGTCCTGAACCACTGCTGCAGAGACCACACCCACCCACATAACAGTCTCCGCCCACTACTGCAGATCTGCAGTCTTCTCTTCCTTTCAGATACTTTGTATCATCTACAACATGAAAGACTTTTGTGAGCTTCTATTGGTCTTTTGGTTGGTGGGAGTGGCTTCAGTGTTCCCGGAAGCCACCGCCCATGAGGCAAACCCTTTCTCGGTGCAAGCATCATCCACTGACCCCTGCTACAGTGAATCAGGTGCTGCCCGATACTGCATTCCAGAGTTTGTTAACGCAGCATTCGGTCAGGAAGTGGTTGCATCGAGCATCTGTGGCCATCACGGCTGTGAGAGCACCCACCTGACAGATCTAAACTCTGCCCAGAATCTCACCTGCTGGCAGTCGGAGATGCTTCGGTCGATGCCGTTCAACGTCACACTGACACTTTCGCTAGGAAAAAAATTTGAAATCACTTACATTAGCTTACATTTCTGTTCGGAGAAACCAGATTCAATGGCTATTTATAAAAGCATGGACTATGGACGTAGCTGGACGCCATTTCAGTTTTATTCTTCTCAATGCCGGAGAGTTTACGATCGCCCGAACAGGGCAGAAATCACCAAACTCAACGAGCAGGAGCCACTGTGCATGGAACTGCCCAACAGTGCTGACAAAAGCAATGCCATCCTCGTGTTTAGCACACTGGATGGACGACCTTCAAGAACAAACTTCGTCTCCAGCCCTGTTCTCCAAGATTGGGTCACTGTCACCGACATTCGTGTGACATTTACCCGCCCGAAAATGAGTAAAGACGTGCTAGAACCTGCCTACTTTTATGCAGTGTCAGATTTCCAGGTGGGCGGCAGATGTAAGTGTAATGGCCACGCCCACAGATGTATAAGGGACAAAGAAGGGAAGATGGTCTGTGACTGCAAACACAACACGGAAGGACCTGAGTGCGACCGATGCAAACCGTTCCACTACGATCGTCCATGGCAGCGTGCCACGCCCAAAGAAGCGAATGAGTGTCTGCGTAAGTGTCCCAACACAAACACATGCACATATATATATATATATATATACATATATAAAACACATTCATATACAGACATTTACATATATACATACACAAGCACAAACACCACACACACTCACCTTCAGTTAGTAAAGCAATGAATGGAATTCAATTCAAGTTAATTCATGTTTCAACTTGATTATTGATTACTGAGCATGAATCGGGGGGGGGGGGAGAGAGAGAGAAAGGACAATTAAACCTGCAGTACAGAGATTAAACTCCACAGTGGGTTTAATTAAGTGAACATTTGGATCTAAAGGTTAATGAATAAATTAAACAATCCAATTAAACCCTGCTGTGCAATTCTGATGAGACAAACACAGTGACTTCCTGTGTGTGTGTGGTGGGGATGCTTTGATCATATTAACAAGGCTAATTAGATTGAGTAGCTTCATTAATGAGAATTTTTCAAAGAAGCAAATTCTCTCTCTCTCTCTCTCTTTCTCTCTCTGACACACACACACCTCATAAAGTGTTTATTAAAGTAAAGAATGTGACACTAACAAGAGAGAGACTTTGAACTCGTGTGAACAGAGACAAATGCTTTCAGCTGTTTATGTGTGTGCATTTGTAGAAAAAATAATGTTTGTCACACACACACACACACACACACACACACACACACACACGCGTACCTGGAGGGGGTTTGCAGTAACCTCAGCCTGTTGGCTTTAGCTCTCACAATTACGCCACTGTTTCCTGTAGAATTCCTAATAGGAACTAACTTGTTTCATGGACATTAAATGTAACTACAAATGGACAAATAGTACAAAAGTTTCATTCTTTAAAAAAATATAAAATTAGAGTTATTGGAAAATTGCTGTAGTATAAGAGGAATGATGTGCTGTTACAGGAAAATAATCAACTTTAGGATGGTTAAAAGTAACTCTTACATTGTATTGTTTCTGATTTTTTGGACTCTTGCTTGGATCACTGCTTCTGATGATCCTTCTGTGATGTTGCCTACATGCCCACTGAAATAAATACCACGCTGAGTTTATAGACTTGCGTCCTGCTCTAACTGCATGATACAGAATGCAGTGTATACACAGGACTTCGCTGAGACACGGAGAAACACAAAGTGTATAAAAATGTACAACATAATTCCAGGTGACGAGAAACAGGTAATGGAATGAACTAAAAACTACACCTGGGTAGAGACAAGACCAGAACAGGAAGTGAAACCAAAACAGTTTAATTTAATTTAACTTAATTAGACTGAAGAGACAAATAACAGACATTTATCATACGCATGAGTTGAAGTACATTTGTGCAGTAAATTACATAATTCTTTTTGGTGTCTTTTGGAATTTTTTTTTTGGAGTTATTGGTTTTAATCTTTAATGATTTATATAAAACAGATTTTCTACCATGTGATCAGTCATTGTTTCTCAGGTGACTTTGCTCAATGACAGTACTTATCGAAAATAATGAATGAGTGCATTTTGTAGAGGAAGTGTTTCTTAGCAGGAAATAAGCTACATGTTTGTGCTTAAAGAAGATAAAAAGTTCGTTTTTTTTTATATTACCGAAGAGACAGGGCGAGATTTGTATATTGTTAATGCTTTAAATTAAGGTACACTTAACTAACATTATTTATTATTTACTAGAGTACCATTAACAAATTTTTAACTTTACCATTAAAACACCATCAGTAATGTTAGAAAAATAATTAACCAAGTTTACAAGTAATGTTTAAATGTTAGCTAACTATACAAGCATTAAATAAGCGAATCTACAGTGTCGTGAAAAAGTGTTTTCCCCTGTCTGATTTCCTGAATTTGTGCACCCTGAATGACATTATATCTTAAACCAAAAGCTAGTAATGCATAAAAGGGAGTCTGAGGGAACAAAAAAACACAACGATGTGATAGATATTTTATGTATTTATTAAGAAAAGATATTCAACACCCAATCCCCCCTGTGTGGAAAAAATGATTGCCCCCTTCCTTTCAATCGCAGCAATAACTGCAACCAAACACTTTCTGTAGTTGTTAATTCGTGTCTCTAAGCTTCGTGGAGGAATTTTGTCCCACTCCTCAAAAATTCTGCGTGTTTCAGGCCCTGCCACAACATTTCAATAGGATTTAGGTCTGTATTTTGAGTGAGCCATTCCAAAAGTTTAAATTTATTATTTTTTTAACCATTGTGAGGTAGACTTGCTTGTGTGCTTTGGATCATTGTCTTGTTGCATGACTCAATTGTGCTTCAGCTTCAGCTCATGAACAGATGAGACAACATTCTTTTATTTTCTCTGATATAGAGCAGAATTCATAGGTCCCTCAATGACAGTAAGGTGTCCAGGTCCTGATGCAGAAAAAGCATCCCTGAACCACCACACTACCACCACCATACTTCACAGTTGGTATGAGGTTCTTACTTTGACAAGCAGTGTTAGGTTTTCACCAGAAATAACAGGGTCCATGTCAGCCAAAAACTCCACTTTAGATCAATCTGTCCATAACACATTGTTCCAGAACTCAGAAGAATCATCTAGGTGTTTCGAGGCGAACTTGAGATAAGCAGTTATATTTTTCTTGCTAAACAATGGTTTCTGCTGTGCTATTCTGCCATTAATCCCATTCTTGCCCAGTGTTTTTCTGATGGTTGAGTCATGAACACTGACCTTAGCTCAGGCAAGAGAGACCTGCAGTTCTTTAGATGTTGTTCTTGGGTTCTTTTCCACTTCCTGGAGAGATTTTGGGAGTGTGTCCACTCCTGGGAAGATTGACTTTCTCCGTTTGGACAGTGTGGCTCTGATTATAGTTCGATGGAGTCCTAGAGCCTTGGAAATGGTTTTGTACCCTTTTCTGGACTGATAGGCATCCACAACCTTTTTTCTGTGGTCCTCAGGAATCTCTCTTCTCGCTGGCATGATGTGCCTGACTGGGCAGCCAATGTGCTGCCAACTTCACGCTGATTTAATGGCCCAAATGTAGATTAGATTGGACAGGGCTGTCCCAAATCAAGGCTGAGGCACTCACACTGGTTACTGATCATAGATCCTAATTAACTCCTCAATTGGTTGCATGGGGGGGGTTTGCAAACACCTTTTCACATCTGAAGATTGCATAATTAATATCTTGCACACCAAAGACATGAAAGAAGTACCAAACATTTGTATTAATTTTCCCGCCAGACTCTATCTACAGTATATGCTTCTACAATCCACAATAAAATATGGATTATTTCAAATATGATGTGAAAAACATGCACAACTTCAGGAATTCAGAGAGGGGGCAAACACTTTTTCCCAGCACTGTAAAAATAAATCCATGTGAAAAAGCCTAAATTAATGGTGTCTTCAACTAAAGCTCGTGACTCAGAATTTCTGACCTCCGACTAGGAAAAAAAAACAACAACAAAAGTACCCTCCTCCTCTACTTGGAATTCCTACTCAGAACCTCAGGATGTGCTCCTCAACCCCCAGTGCAGGCAGTGACGTGTCACAGCATCAGCAGGAAACACAGCAGCACTTCTTATCTTTAAATGAGTTATATTGTACATACAAGAATATACAGATATATTCATTTGTTAAATCTATAACACTGACTCTACACTTCAGTGTTCTGAGGCAGAAAATATACATCACTCATCGCAGTTAGCTGGCTAGCTTGTTGCGAACAAAAGATGAACATGAAGGTGTTGAAATTACATAATTCCGAGTTCCAACTTCCCACTTCCTAGTCAAATGCAGAATAAATTTACTGCAACTAAACTTGGGACAGTGAAATGCAAGAAGCACAAGTCTCTGAGAGGACTAATTTGTCCAGATTGTTGTTTATATATCTATTAACAAGTACCTGTAAACAAGTAATCTTTAGATATTAATGAATGACCAAATAATTAACCTCAATCACGCATTCAGAAAAAAAGGAAAACAGACCCTCTGAAAGTATTGGAACACAAGGCCAATTCTATTGTTTTTGCTATACACTGAAGACATTCAGGTTTGAGATCAAAACCTGAATATTTACATCTAGATGTGATAAACAACTTAGAACATGGCACCTTTGGCGGCAAACTGCCCGGTTTTTAGGTGAGCAAAAGTATAGGAACAGATAGTTTTAAAGTAAATAACACTTAATATTTGGTTGCATGTCGCTTGCTTGCAATAACTGCATTAAGCTGGTGACCCACTGACATCACCAAACTGTTATATTCTTCTTTTGTGATGCTTTTCCAGGCTTGTAGTGCAGCTTCTTTCAGTTATTGTTAGTTTTGGGGGGTTTCTCCCTTCAGTCTCCTCTTCAGGAGGTGAAATGCTGCTCAGTTGGGTTAAGGTCTGCTGATGGACTTGGCCAGTCTAAAACCTTCCACTTTTCCCCTGATGAAGTGCTTTGTTGTGTTGGCAGTGTGTTTTGGGTCGTTGTCTTGCTGCATGATGAAGTTCCTCCCAATTAGATTGGATGCATTTCGCATTGGCAGACAGAATGTTTCTGTAGACTTCTGAATTCATCTGCTGTTATCATCATGAGTTCCATCATCAATAAAGATTAGTGAGTCTGTTCCAGAAGCAGCCATGCAAGCCCAAGCCATGACACTACCTCCACCATGCTTGACCTGTGAGCTTGTATGTTTTGGATCATGAGCAGATCCTTTCTTTCTCCACACTTTGGCCTTTCCATCACTTTGGTAGAAGTTAATCTTGGTTCCAGAGCTTTTGTGGATCATCTCTGTATTGTGATACCTTCACCCCTGCCCTGTAGAGGTTGTTGCTGATGTCACCGAATGTGGTTTTTGGGGTTTTCTTCACAGCTCTCACAATGTTTCTGTCGTCAACTGCTGAAATTCTGATATATCGTCTCATGTTTATGTTTTGAAGTCCAAATATCTTCAGTGTATAGCAAAAACTAAAGACTTGGCCTTACTGTTCCAATACTTTTGGAGGGTCTGTATGTTTTTGCAAACAGCAGCATGAATTAAATCCATGTAGCCATGTAGATCCTGTCCAATCCTGAATTTATTATCTCTCTCTCTCTCTCTCTCTCTCCCGTGTGTAGCATGTAACTGTAATCTACACGCACGGCGCTGCAGGTTTAACATGGAGCTGTATAAGTTATCAGGACGAAAGAGTGGAGGTGTGTGTATGAACTGCAGACACAACACGGCTGGACGACACTGTCACTACTGCAAAGAGGGCTACTACAGAGACATGAGCCGACCGATCACACACCGCAAAGCCTGCACAGGTAACCTTGTGTGTGTGTGTGTGTGTGTGTGTGTGTGTTATTGTTAAGGTGACACTGAAGTTCAGTATTATCAGCGTTTCTGAGCAATTTCCACAAATTCACCACATTCTTAATGTTTCAAGCACAGTGCACCTGACTGATCTCTCACACACACACACACACACACACACACACACACACGTTCTTACTTCTCCCAAATATGATGATATGGATGTATGACGAGTGATATGTACAGCTAATATTATATCATTCACAATGAGGTATACTGTAGAAATAACAGTGTGCAAATGTGTGTGTAGCGATGTAAGAAAAGTACCTCTTTCTATACAGGTGTGTGATGATGTCAGAAGTGTACCTGTTTCTGTACAGGTGTGTGTGATGATGTCAGAAGCGTACCTGTTTCTGTACAGGTGTGTGTGATGATGTCAGAAGCGTACCTGTTTCTGTACAGGTGTGTGTGATGATCTCAGAAGCGTACCTGTTTCTGTACAGGTGTGTGTAGCGATGTAAGAAAAGTACCTCTTTCTGTACAGGTGTGTGATGACGTCAGAAGTGTACCTGTTTCTGTACAGGCGTGTGATGATGTCAGAAGTGTACCTGTTTCTGTACAGGTGTGTGATGATGTCAGAACCGTACCTGTTTCTGTACAAGCGTGTGATGATGTCAGAAGCGTACCTGTTTCTGTACAGGTGTGTGATGATGTCAGAAGCGTACCTGTTTCTGTACAGGTATGTTTGATGATGTCAGAAGCGTACCTGTTTCTGTACAGGTGTGTGTGATGATGACAGAAGCGT
>CM040454.1:33688061-33709509 GCA_022758105.1 Pangasianodon gigas | reverse complement strand
CAGAAGCGTACCTGTTTCTGTACAGGTGTGTGTAGTGAATTCAGAAGCATACCTGTTTCTGTACAGGTGTGTGATGATGTCAGAAGTTTACTTGTTTCTGTACAGGTATGTGTGATGATGTCAGAAACGTACCTGTTTCTGTACAGGTGTGTGATGATGTCAGAAGCGTACCTGTTTCTGTACAGGTGTGTGATGATGTCAGAAGCGTACCTGTTTCTGTACAGGTGTGTGTGATGATGTCAGAAGCGTACCTGTTTCTGTACAGGTGTGTGATGATGTCAGAAGCGTACCTGTTTCTGTACAGGTGTGTGTGATGATGTCAGAAGCGTACCTGTTTCTGTACAGGTGTGTGATGATGTCAGAAGCATACTTGTTTCTGTACAGGTGTGTGTAATGATGTCAGAAGCATAGCTGTTTCCGTACAGGTGTGTGTGATGATGTCAGAAGTGTACCTGTTTCTGTACAGGTGTGTAGTGATGATGTCAGAAGCGTACCCGTTTCTGTACAGGTGTGTAGTGATGATGTCAGATGCGTACCCGTTTCTGTACAGGTGTGTGTGATGATCTCAGAAGCGTACCTGTTTCTGTACAGGTGTGTAGTGATGTCAGAAGTGTACCTGTTTCTGTACAGGTGTGTAGTGATGATGTCAGAAGCATACCTGTTTCTGTACAGGTGTGTGTGATGATGACAGAAGCGTAGCTGTTACTGTACAGGTGTGTGATGATGTCAGAAGCGTACCCATTTCTGTACAGGTGTGTGTGATGTCAGAAGTGTACCTGTTTCTGTACAGGTGTGTAGTGATGATGTCAGAAGTGTACCTGTTTCTGTACAGGTGTGTAGTGATGATGTCAGAAGTGTACCTGTTTCTGTACAGGTGTGTGATGATGTCAGAAGTGTACCTGTTTCTGTACAGGTGTGTGATGATGTCAGAAGCGTACCTGTTTCTGTACAGGTATGTGTGATGATGTCAGAAACGTACCTGTTTCTGTACAGGTGTGTAACAAGTGTTGGAGTAAGGGATGAGCTAAAAGAGTGTGAGACAGAGACAGTTCTATCAGCACACCAGATCTGATCTTTAAAATAAAACAAACTTTTCTGTCTTACGTAGTAAACCAAGTGTGTGTGCTGGTGCAAATGCTATGAGGCACATACAGGACCGGACAGGCACATTAACACAAGTTTCTGAACTTCCTGTCTGATCCTGCACATGAGAAAGTGCCAACTACACACACACACACACACACACACACATGCACACTAAATACCAGAGCCTTTTAGCAAGTGTGAAGAAAATGACAAATGAACAAGCAACTTATGCCAAGCAATCTGTCTCTCTCTCTCTCTCTCTCTCTCTCTCTCTTTTAGCGTGTGACTGCCACCCGGTGGGAGCCGCAGGTAAGACGTGTAATCAGACGTCTGGTCAATGTCAGTGTAAAGACGGAGTGACTGGACTCACCTGTAACCGCTGCGCTAAAGGCTACCAGCAGAGTCGCTCACCTGTAGCCCCCTGCATCAGTGAGTCGCTGTGTGCACATGTGTGTCTTTTGTTCACCACATAGAACCCTAACCAGTGCTCTGTCTTCTCTTTCTGGTTTTCTCCCTTCCTCAGAGATTCCTACTGTTAACCCAACAGCACTAGTGAGCAGTACAGAGGGACCTGCAGGTTAGCACATACACACACACACACACACACACAGCAGACACTTACGGTTTAGTTATTCTCAGGCTAAGGAAGAAAGGAATCGAGACAGAGGAGGAGTCGCAATTTGTTCTTGTCAAAAGCAAGAGAAAGTATACGTGTGTGTGCGTTTTCAGGAGCCATTCTTCTGGGTCAGTGAGCGATTCACACAGTGTTCCACATGAGAAGTCCCTGTAACTGACTCCACACACACACACACACACACACACACATAAAGGAATTCCAACAACCACTCACCCTCTAGAGTATTACAATTGATGTCATGAGAAGAAAGATGTGTGTGTGTGTGTGTGTGTGTGTGTATCTCCACCTCATTGTATGTATATTAGCAAAGTTATCAAACCTCATATATATACACTACACAATTTTCCACACTTTTTTTATACACTATCCTCAAAAGCATTACACACTTAATGCTACAGCTGTGTTCTATGACTTTTCTGATAGAATACTGTAGTTAAGTTCCAGAATCCTGTGGACCAGTGTGGAACCCGAGTTCTAGGATCTTTAAGCTGAGTCCTAGGATCTTTAAGCTGAGTTCTAGAATATTTAAGATGAGTTCTAGGACTTTCAAGCTGAGTTCTAGAATGCATCAGAATGTTTCAAATACGTTTTTCTAGAATCCTTTGGTAAAATGTTATAGTTACGTTCCAGAATTTCAGAGATGAGTTCTAGAAATTGGTGATCTAATGTTCTAATTGAATTTTGAGTACTGGTTATAGCTGAGTTCTAGAATATTGTACCTGAAGTCTAAAATTTCATAGATGAATTCTATTCAACTCAATTTTATTTGTATAGCACTTTTAACAATGGCCATTTTCACAAAGCAGCTTTACAGAAGCTCTACAGAAGAAAATTCTAGACATCTGTGCTCTGATGTTCTCGCTGAATTTTTTTAGTTATAGCTCAGGTTTAGAATATTGTGGCTGAGTTCTACAGTTTTGTAGCTTCCTTGGATAGCATTAGGACTGTGAACAGGTTTGCACTCAAGCCTCTATCAGTGAACAGTTGATAACTTCAACAAAATAGACTTCATGAGAAAACTATAATGAATTTCCTGGTTACACAATTGCACTATTTGTCCATGTAGTACACAGTATAGAAGGGAATGATTTATGACCGCACTATCCGGTGTCACCCAGATGAGGATGGGTTCCTTTTGAGTCTGGTTCCTCTCAAGGTTTCTTCCTCATATCATCTCAGAGAGTTTTTCCTCACCACCTTCACCTCTGGCTCGCTCATTAGGGATAAATTCATACATTTAGTGTCCTGAGTTTATATATTTCTGTATAGCTGCTTTGTGACAATGTCCATTGTTAAAAGTGCTATACAGATAAAATTGAATAGCTGAGTTCTCAAATGTAACAGATGAGTTCTTAAACTCATTCTAGAACTCAGCTAGAACTCTCACTGACTTTTAGTAGTAGTTACAGCTGAGCTCTAGAATGCCAGATGAGTTCCAAAAATCTGTGATCTAATGTTCTAGCTGAATTTTAATAATAGCTATAGCTGAGTTTTAGACTATATTAGAGATCTACAGTTTTGTAGCTGAGTTCTAGAATGTCATAGACGAGTTCTCAAATGCTGTTATATAGTTGAGTTTTAGTAGTAGTTACAGCTTAGTAATGGAATATCGTAGATGAGGTCTAGAAATATGACCTAGAATATGTTCTAACTGAGTTTTAATATTAGTTATAGCTGAGTTCTAGGATGTTGTAGCTGAGTTCTGCAGGAATGTACCTGAGTTCTAGGATGTTGTAGCTGAGTTCTAGAGTAATGTACCTGAGTTCTAGGATGTTGTAGCTGAGTTCTGCAGTAATGTACCTGAGTTCTAGGATGTTTAGCTGAGTTGTATAATTTGATAACCGAGTTCTGGAATGTTGTACCTCAGATCTACAGTGCTTTTCTATGTTCTAGAGTTTGGTAGCTGAGCTCAACTAAATTAAGGCATCTGCAGAGAAACACAAGACCATCATGACATACTGTGGTTCTGTTGAGTAAAATGTGTGTGTGTGTGTTCCATCTCTCCAGACTGTGAGTCCTATTGCAGACCAGCCAAAGGCAACCTGAAGATCAACACGAAAAAATACTGCAAGAAAGACTATGGTACAAAAACAAACCTGACACAAACATTAAACGCTGAACATTTTTTATGTGGGGAAAGTTCCACGTATTCAGAGTCGGGTTATGCAGACTAAAGAAGGAAACTGTGCTTTTTGATCTTTCCTGTCGAATGTAATATGATGTAAAATAAAAGGAAGAGAGTATTTAAAACATAAAAAGACTAATACGAAGATATATGAACGTGAAGATTAACTTATTACTCCTCACTTGAGCTGATCTCAGGCAAAAAAACATGCTTAAATTGAAGGTCAGAATCGAGCATAACTGAGACACAGGTCTGTTTTAGACAAACTCCGCCCCTGTGTGTGTGTAATTCACGTGACATCTGAATAGCGCTTAAGTTTGCAGTTACAACTGAGATCTAAATACCGATGTGTAATTTTAGTATTAAAAAGTATTATAAAGATTGACAATCTGTTCTGTGTGTGTGTGTGTGTGTCTGAGCAGCTGTCCTGGTGAGTGTGTTGGACATGGAGACGGTGGGTGACTGGGCAAAGTTCTCCGTCAGCTTAGTGTCAGTGTATAAGAGCCGAGAGCCGCTGAAGAGAGGCGAGAACACGCTGTGGGTGCAGATGAAAGATTTAGCGTGTAAATGTCCACGCATCCACATGGGAAAACGCTTCCTCATCTTGGGCTCGGGCGGGGGCAGTGCCAGCGCAGAGAGGGCGGGGCTTACCGCAGATAAAAACAGCCTGGTCATACAGTGGAGGGACATCTGGACTCGACGCCTGCGCAAGTTCCAGCGCAGGGAGAAAAAGGGCAAGTGCAGCGCTGCGGAACACAACCCTGAAGCCTGACCTTTGCCCCCGTGTGTGTGTAGACTGTTGGTCAACCTTCTGAAGGGACCGTTAAAAAGAACGAGACTGCTGCAGGAACCATGATCATTTCATACACACACACACACACACACACACAGAGGTGCTCTCAGTTTTCAAACCTCAAACATGCACCATCATCATCATTCTTATGGGACTGAAGAACTTTCTAAAGCTTTTCGTATCTGTGTATGTGTGTGTTATACAGTGTGCTAGAGTGAACTTCATTAACAGACAAAGTAGATCATTCGTTCTCTTAACCACCTTCACACACTGACCTGCTCTGGTCAACGATCTTCTGTGTTCTCAGGAACATTCTGGAACATCTTTAGCTGAACTCTAGGACACTTTTCAGAAATAACCCGATTTCCCAAACATTTCCGAATGTCAGCTAAGTTGCAGAAAATTTTTTAATGTCAGCTGAGTTCTACAAAACCTTCACAATGTGCGATGAGTTTTAGAACATATTTAGAATGCCAACTATAACAGCTGTAACACCGGCTGAATTCTAAGATGCTTAGACCTCGACATAATTAACCTGCTAGAGCTCTGGAACACTTTCTGAGGTTGGCTAAATTACTGAAAACATTCAAACATCAGCTGGGTTCTAGAACACCTTCAGAATATGAGATGCATTCTAGAATGTTTTTTAGAAGGCCAGCTGTTTTCTGGAACACCAGCTGAATTCTAGAACACTTTCCAAATGTCAGCTAAATGGTTGAAAACCTTTGAACATCAGCTGAGTTCTAGAACACCTTCAGAAAGTGAGACAATTTTAGAACATGCTTTAAATGCCAACTGTGTTCTAGAACACCAGCTGAATTCTAGAACTCTTTCCAAAATGTCAGCTAATACTTTTAGTTAAATACATTTGCAATGTCAGCTGGTTTCTATACCTGTTTTTAACAAGCTAATTGAGTCCTAAAACACCTTTAGAGACGGAGGTGTTTCTAAAACACCTTTTTGAGAAAGTCAAGTATTTCAACATTCGTCTGAGTGTTAGAATTTCAGCTGAGTTTTAGAACACCTTTAGAGAGTCACATGGGGTCTAGAATACCTTTCAAAGGTCACTGAGGTTCTAGAACACTTTTGTGAATGTCAGGTGAGATCTTTAATGAATAACTAGGGTTCTAGAACACTTGAATATCATCTAAGTTCTACAGTGTTTTTGGAAAGTGAGATGAGTTCTAGCTCATGTTAAAACTGAGGCCTAGCATGCCTTTTGACATATCTGAATCCTACATCAAATTTTATTATGTAAGCAGGGTTCTAGAACATTTTTAATGTCAGCCGAGTTCTGGAATGCTTTAAAAATTCAGTGAAGTTCTAGAATGCTTTTCAAATGTCCTCTGTTCTAGAAGCCTTTTCGGAAATAACCTCAGTTCTAGAACACTTTTCAAACATCACCTAAGTTGTTGAAAATGTTCAAATGTCTAGGTCTAGAAGCTCTAGAATAATTTTCAAATGTCAGTTGAGTTCTAGAAAACTTTCAGATATTCAGCCTTTGTCTAGAACTGCAGTTGGTTCTAGATTTCCAACTGGGGAAACACACACAGCAGGAACACTCACACATAGCTTGGTTCATGAACGGATCTGTGAAATGTTTCTGTTTTATTCCTGAGCTACATTACTGTTGGATTGTTCTGTATGTCTGCTTCCTGATTGGCCAGTGAGTTCCTGTTGCCGGGCAACCATCCACCTGCACTGGCGCTGTAAATATGAACAAATATATCTGTTGTGTTTGTTGTTATAAAGTGACTGACCGGAGAGAAAGTGTCACTCTCTGCATAGTTCATATGTGTGTGTATGTGTGTGTGTGTGTGTGTGTGTGTATGTGTGTATGTGTGTGTGGAGTGACACACTTCCATCTCTCACTATTTTCACTGCCATGACCACTGACTGTTTAATCCCACACCACAATAAATTATTAGTTAAACATCTGTGTTTTTTCACTTTTCTTGCTGTGTGTGTGTGTATGTGTGTGTAAGTGTGTGTGTATGTGTGTGTGTGTGCTCATGCAGTACCTTTAAGCACAAATGCCTCTTTGAGCCAATCAGCTGGGATTAATCATAGCATCATCTTGTCAAATGGCTGTATGTGTGTATTTGTGTGTGTGTGTGTGTGTGTGTGTGAGAAAGTGAGAGAGAGAGAGAGAGAGAGAGAGAGAGAGAGAGTGTGTGTGTGTAAAGTGGTATTTAGAGAGGACTGGAAGCAATTTGGTGCCTGAATTTAATACAAATTCCACACTACACCTTTGCCCCTACACACACACACACACACACACGCACACGCACACCTCCATGCCATTTCCACCTAGATTTTAGTTAGCATAGCATTCCAGTAACACTAATTTCAGCCTCATGACCACAATTCAGATCCCATCACAGGACTTGAGAAAATTTTTATCCTGTCTTTAAAAGTTAGTGACTTTTTGTTTAAGTAACTTGTCTGTTTATTTTGTTGCAATGTCAATTGAACGCCCTGATTCTGTGACAGGAAGCGGTTAGCAAAGGAGTTTGTAACCATTGTGAGTATGTACATTCTGGTTATAAGGTAACAGTATTAATGCATCAGAACTGTGTGAGTTCGTCATATGTTGTATGTAACAGTTATTTAATATATATATACACCACACCACTGTAGAATTCTGGATTGTGATTGGTGTTGATTCATTTTCTATAACAGCAGCCCTGATAGTAGTGCAGCTGCAAATCAGATTTATATTATTGCACTCGTTTTAGTTACATTATTGTTTCTATAAACAGATTTTTTTTAAAATGTGTGTAATCGTTGATATAAAGAAATTTTCTGTTAGGAGACATTTACTTAACATTTATGGAAGTAGTCTCCAGTGTCAGCACTTTGTAACAGTCAGAGATAAAGCTGTAACTTTAGGTTTTTCCAACATCTTCAGGACAGAGGAGTTTACATTTTGCAGTTTCTTGGTTTCTCTTTGTTTTTTTTTGTGTTATTAACTTCAAGAGAGAGAAAAAAGAGAGGCTGGTGAGGAAACGACTGTTTATAGCTGCTGTGAGAACCGGAACTAACTTGTTTCACCAACATTAAATGTAACTATACATGGATAATAAGTATGATGTGCTGTTATTTAATAAATAAAAATTGTAATCCTTGGGAAAAACTTCTGTGGTATAAGAGGATGTGGCAGCGGGGGGTGTGGTCAAGCATCTGCTGCAGACAGAGAGGAGGCAGGTTGAACCGGCAGGTAATTCTCACCTGTGTCTTATTAACACCAGTCTACTTATGTGTGTTTTTTGTGCTTTCAGTGACTGGCATAATCGGAGAGAGAGAATGGCATAGAGCATGCAACACACATATACGGAGCATGAACAAACTTGAACTTTGAACTTGGGCAAAAGCCCCAAGCTAGTGATGGCCCCTTTTCTATTGGTTTGTTTGTGTTGAGTTTTTGAAAGGGTGGTGAAAAATAAACAAGAGAACAAAGCTGTGTCAAGCTTTGAGGCAATTCGAGGTGATTTGCTCAGGAGCAGACAGAGAACCGGTGGGTGATCCAGATGCTGCTGAAATCAGCCATGCCACCAGTTGCAGCTCCAGAGCTCATGAAGATGTACTCCACAGACAATCTGGAGGCCTTTGTGGAGCTGTCCGAGCATGCAGCAGCTGCGTGGGGATGGCCATCATAAAAATGAGCCCTACGTCTCCTACCCTTGCTGTCGGAGGAAGCCCAGGTCCCCACATAGCAGCTGCTGCCGTGTGTGTAGCAGAGCATGAAGAAAGCAGTGCTGCAATGTGGCAGCCAGACCCCAGAGGAACATTGACGACGCTTCCGTGTCCTGAAGCTCGTGGAGTTTGGCCGTCTGTTCATCTTTGCACAGCAGCTCAAGTATACTGGCTGAGGAGAGGCATGCTGAGGGAATTCTCAATCTGGTGGTGCTGGTGCATCGCATGGCTCCCAGCAGGAACAGTGGATTGTGTCCAGTGCCACCAACTGACATCGCTGGATGAAGCCCTCTGGAGGGTGATCCAGGCAGAGGATCACCTGGCAGGTCTGGATCTCTGACGTGCCACAGACCTGTCCCAATCGAGCAGGAATGTACTGCTTGTCAATGAATATACAACGGAGTACATATCAGGCCTTAATGGACTCGGGGTGTAACCAGACCACCGTCCATCAAAACCTGATTCAGTATGGGGCATTAGGTAATGTACAATTTGGTGAAGGCGAGGTGTGTACATGGGAATATTCATGAGTATCCGATGGTGCCAGTAATTAAATTCCGGGGGCAAAAGCATAGAGTAGAGGTGGCAGTTAGTCTTCGCCCCACACATCCACTAATTCTTGGGACAATTTGGCCAGGGTTTCAAGCATTAGTATAAGAAAGGTTTGTGGATGGGTCATGTAGTATTGAGGCATGGTGTGGAATGTGCACAGGCTTGGCTGGGGAGGCCATGCCAGGGCCGTCGATGTCAGCTCTGCATCTGGGGGACATGGAGGGTGGGGAGGGTTCCACCCCTCCAGTGTTTGCCGGCATTTCCCTCTGGGATTTACCCTTGGAGCAGTCGTGCAATGAGACCCTGAGGCACGCCTTTGACCAAGTGAGACTAAGGTGTAATGTGTTTCCCTATTGGTCTAGTGACTACTCTCTCTTGGATTCGGTGGTCTCACTGCCGCCAATTTCCCAAACAAAAACCCTGGGTTAATGCTGATGTCCGTGCCAAACTAAGATCACATGTTTGCATTCAATTCAGGTGACCTGCTGGTCTAAAGGGTGGCAAGATATGACCTGCAAAGGTCCATAGGACATGCCAAGATGGAATACAGAGATAGAATGGGATCAAACTATATGGGTTCCAAACTCAAGAGCATGTGGAATGGCCTGCGTTCAGTTTCCACCTACAAGGGGAGGAGGAACTGTGAGATGGGATATGCAGACTCAAATGTGCTGCTAAACTTAGTCCTGAACAAGACAGCTACACACTTACTCTGCCCACATCACATATGATCAAGGACTTCAAAACGGTCAACCCTCACAAAGCACCAGGACCTGATGGATTCCATGGCCGTGTCATCAAAGAATGTGCTGTCCAGGTTTTTACAGACATCTTTAACCTCTCCCTGAGGCTGTCAGTGATTCCCACTTGCTTTAAGAGGTCCACCATTGTTCCAGTACCCAAAAAGACAACAGTCATATGCTACAATGACTATCGGCCTGTCACACTGACCTCAATCATGATGAAGTGCTTCAAGCAATTAATGACAACTCACATTTGTTCAGTACTTCCTGCCACACTCGATCCTCTACAATTTGCATACTGGTCAAACAGATCTATGGACGATGCAATTGCTTTAACCATGCACACTGCTCTCACGCACTTGGACAAAAAGAACACCTTTGTCAGAATGCTGTTCATTGATTATAGTTCAACATTCAATACAATCGTCCCCACTAAGATCATCACCAAGCTTAATGCTTTAGGCCTGGACACCCAGCTGTGCAATTGGATACTGGACTTTCTGACTGGCAGACCCCAGGAAGTGAATATTGACAACTCCATGTACTCCATGCTGACTCAGACCACAAGGATGCGTACTCATCCCCCTTCTGTACTCTCTTCTCATGCATGACTGTGTTGCCAAGCACAGCTCAAACACCATCCTGAAATTTGCTGATGACACTAACATCCTAAGCCTCATCACCAAAAGGGACAAGACAGCTTACAGGGATGAGATCAGAGCGCTGTCACAGTGGTTCTGTGAAAATAACTTCTGTCTCAGTGTCAGCAAAACTAAGGACATGATCATTGATTTTAGGAAGATGCAGGAGGGAGAACATGCGCCTTTAAATATTGATGGTGCTGTTGTACACAGAGTCACCAATTTCAAGTTCCTCGCTGTGCACATCACCAATGACCTTACTTGGATTCTGCACTCTGACTGGATTGCAAGGTTCACCCGCCAGATACTTTACTTCCTAAGGAGGCTCAAGAAACCTGGTCTGCCCCATAACATCCTCACAAACTTCTACCACTGCATTACTGAGAGCATCCTGAGTGGCTGCATTGCTGTCCAGTTTGGCAACTGCCACCAATTGCAAGGTCCTGAAAAGAGTGTAAGCTGAGCGAATCACAGGCAGCAAACTCAAGAACGTAGAGGCTAACAAGATTATGGTGGATTGCACTCATCCAGCTCACAACCTGGTTGTCAGCCTACCACCTGGTAGGCAGTTTCGAACCTTACATTCACGGATGAACAGGCTGAGGAACAGTTTTTATTTGCAGGCCATCGGACTACTGAATAACTGTGTCACTTTAAGCACATTACGCATGTTACTTTTACAGGACATTTACCACTGTGTAACTTTATTCTCTACTGCTCTTTTTTTTGACTGTACCTACTCAGTTATTCTCTGCTGCTCTTTAAATAAATACTGCATTCCAATATTGTATTCTGTTTGTTCCTTTTGCATTTATTAAAATTATTGTCTAGTCTCTTCCCTTAAAGAAGATTTGTGTGTTCTTTTCTGTTGTATCTGTGCCTTAGCGAGTTTACAGAGCCTCACCACAAGCATTTCGATGTACAATTGTGTCTGGCGGACTGTGCATGTGAAAAATAAAATGACTGAATAATTAGTGTAGTTTTTTTTATCACTAGTGGAGTTTTTGTTGTGGAAATATGATGTGATGTTTTAATTAATGCTTTGATTCTGTAAGATT
This sequence comes from Pangasianodon gigas, assembly GCA_022758105.1. NCBI lineage: Eukaryota > Metazoa > Chordata > Actinopteri > Siluriformes > Pangasiidae > Pangasianodon > Pangasianodon gigas. The sequence continues at coordinate 33,698,178 of CM040454.1, read as the reverse complement.
TATGTTATTACTAAGAGAGTGAACACTGGAGAATCACTCGGGTTCTCATACACACTCGCACCGACTTTCAGAGAGCAATGTGAGTGCTGAACTTGATAATTTTACAAGGCCAGTTGTGTGTGTGTTTATACATTAATATATTAACAGTTGATAACATTAATATTAACATGGTAATATGTTAACTGTGAATTTCCCTCTAGGATTAATAAAGTGGTCTATTTATCTATCGATGTATCTATCTAGTTAATGAGTATGATATTCCAGGTGTTATAAATGAAGGAAATTTAGCATATATCTTGTAACTAAAAGCTTAGGTATGTGTGTACTGGGGACATTTTTGTGAATGTGCATTTAATTGTGTATGTGTGTGTGTTAGCATTGCATGTTTCCCCTTGAGGCTTTAGGTGTGTGAGCTTCAGCAACCTTCTATCATTTTGGTGGAACCAGATGGTGAATAATGAAGAGCATGTGTGTGTTTGAGAGAGATGAAGAAACACACACACACACACACACACACACGCACAAATTAGGAGAGTACTTGTACACACACTGTGCTTGCACGTCTGTGTGTGTATATGATTGTCGTTTTCTTTCAACCTCATTAAAGATGAATAAGTGTCTGTTCTAATTTATTTTACTCTCCCTTTTAGTTTTCCATCAGAGAGAAATGCCACAACTGTAACACACATTTTTTTCTGTAAATGCAACATTACATCCATATAAAAGTGTGTCTCGTCTCCATCTCCAGGTGAAAAACACAGCAGGATTTGTTCTGTCTCGCTAGAGATGTTTGTAAAAACCTATTTTGTGGCAGGAAAGTCAGAAAAAACAGATGTTTTTCTAATAATATTTCTAATGGAAAGAGAAATGGATATACGCTTTGTGGGAATATGGACCAAGTTTTAAGTTCATATCTGTCTTTTCTTTTCATAGTAATAATTCCCTTCCTTCATAATAGGGAATTTTTGTGTGTTTATTTCTTATATTATTATGTCATTTAAATACCCTTGCACTATTTCTGTGAGAAAGAGGTTGGAATAAAAAAAAATTAAAAATTTAAATTTCTCATAACCAGATGATGTCAGGTGCCTACTTCTTTTTTTCTTTCTTTCTTTCTTTCTTCAAGTAAGACAGATTTGCTTCTCTTAAAAGATAGGGCTAACTTGCTTAAAAGGAAATTAATTGTAGTGTTAATAGTTTGTTTTTATTTTTATTCATTTTTAAAACATTTTGAAACATTTTTCCATTTCTATTCATTATGAAAATATGGAGAATTTCTGACCAGCAGACTGTTCACATTTTGAACTGTTTTCATATTTTACTTGAAAATTGTGATAACCCATACTCTTGATGTTTAATGTGGTGCCATTACTTTAAGTCACTGAAGTTCTTAGTTGTCATTGCTGTCACAAGCACAGAACGTTACACCAGTGACATTAACACCAGTGCAAATTTCCATATAACACGTATTTTCCAACAGCATCTCAAAGCACACATCATTAATCACATCAGCATCAATAAATTATTCCAAAAAGATTCTTTTTTTCAGTAAAAATTATTTTACAGGAAGATTGAAAGTTGTAACTCCAATGACACATCTACATTATTCACAAGAAAAGAATTTACATTAAAGTACATTAAAACTCTCCTGGTGCTGGTTGAAATGGCCGCTCGTGAGTTTTTAAAATAGCTAACGCCAATGTCATGAAATGAAGGGAGAAGTGTTGTTTTTAAATTATTTATATTATTAAAAAAGTAATTTATTCTGCTAATTTACATATTTGACAGACATCATAATGTTCAGCCTGTGACATTAAAATCAATCTGGAATATTTTTTAAATGTCTGCAAAAGCCTGGCCTGTGGGACAAGCTGTTTTTTCCAGGATTTTGCAGTTTAAAAACTGTATAAATTACTAAAGAGTCAAACCATTCGTATTACATTAGGACCTTTAGGGTTATACTGTGATTTCTGTTATGTGGGGCTTCTCATGAGAAATCGTTTAAAGGACAGGTTTGTCACTATGTTCTGAGAAAGACTCATTTAGTTTTTGCTTTTGTTATGGTTTTTGGTTCTCTCTCTGCCCAAAGTTCTATCATTGGTCTGTTCTTGATTTAAACTTTGGTTAATTTGCCTTTTTATGACCTCATGTTCCTTTGTCTCGTGCTCATGTATAATGTACACATACGGTTCCGAGCCGCTTGTTCCTTTGTGCCACGTAAATTCAGTGTCTTTAAATTTCCCAAATTTTAAATTTCAAAACATTCAGTTTCAGAAGATTCAATTTTACACAGAAATGTTTGTATGCTTTTAAAGAAAGTAAACTCTAATCTTTATCTTTATGATATTTATTTTGTTTTCTTCATTTATGTGTAAATTGAAAAGAAAATGAAATGAAATGTATACTACAGAGAATTTGTGTATTTCATTAAAAAGTGAAACAGTTCACAAAGTGTTCAGAAGAATTGTGGCAAGTTCTCGAGGTGCAGGAAAAACTTCTGAATTCTTTTTAAAACAGTACAATAGAGAACCTGAGAGAACCAATGCAGCTTTAAAGGCAAAGACTTTAGTTATTTATTAGTGTTTACAAACCCTAGTCTCTTTATTTGATATACAGTATGTCTTAACATGTACCTAAAACTTTTACAGAGAGCTGTATGTATACTAAATACTGCCTCACTATAAATAGCCACACACAGACACACACACACACACACACACACCTGGCCACCTGGCTCCATGACCATGGAATTCGGGGATACATGCTGCAGGTGTGCAGACCGAGAACAGATCCTCACTGATCACTCAATTACATCTTACTGATGGACACACACACACACACACACACACACACACATACAGCAAAACATTTCAGAGAGAATGTTTTTGAATACTTTGAGTTGTGTGTATGTGGTAAAGTGAAAAAATGTCAATAAGTTTTAATCTCATTACTACTTGTATTATGAAAAGATTTTTAAAAAAGTGTATGACTGATTTTTCATGATTTGTAAGGGTCCAAAATTAATGCTCTCTTTACGTAAGCTTATACGGCCGAATATCTGAATCTAGATGAAGCACACAGCTTTATTAATGTTGTGTGATCAATAAAAATATATTTAACTCCCTGTATTAACATCATTGATTGTTTAAACTTAAAGAAATAACAGCAGCTCTGACAGGAGTGCAGGTTTATATTAATGCGCTCGCTCTAATACCTTATTGTTTCTATAGTAACAGCTCATTCACAAGGACATGTAAAGAGGACACTCCACTGATAATAAATGGATTAAAAACAAGTGTAATTGTTGATCTGGTGAAGTTTCCTGGAAGGAGTCTCCAGTGTCAGAGTTTTGTAACAGAGGTAAAGCTGTAACTTTAAGCTTTCCGACATCTTCAGGACAGAGGAGTTTACGCTTCTTTGCGGTTTCTCAGTAACATGCGTAACAAGCTGCGTTTTTTTATTATTAACTTCAAGAGAGAGAAAAAAAAAGAGGCGGGTTTAAGGTTTTACATTTATAGCTGCTATAATGCAAGCGACAACAGGAACTAACTTGTTTCACCAACATTAAATATAACTACAAATGGACAATAAGTATGACGTGTCACTCTTGAATAAATATTTAAAAATTGTAATCATGGGCAAATTGCTGTGGTATAAGAGGAATAATCCACTTGGGGACATGCTGTTATAGGAAAATAATCAACTTCAGCTTCTAGACATGGATATTAATTTCTGTGTTACTGTTACATTAACTTTAATATCAGGAAGTCTTTGTGCAAATGTCCTCACACGGTACGGGTGCAATCTAATACTGTAGACAAACTCTACAATATCACTCTGGAGTGTGTGTGTGTGTGTGTGTTATGGCTGTGTTTTCTCAGGTGGTTTGAGTTATTGACATTATCCTGCATACTCTGGCAGAAAGCTTAATAAAACACACACACACACACACACATCATCACTATTTATACATCCAGTTTTAAAGCAGTTCCAGAACCCAGTGTGTTCACACTCTTAACCCAGGAAGGGTCGTCTTTAAACCTGAATACCTTCATGGCAGAAAGGGAGCAGAGTTTTCCTGGCTGATGCCAGCAAGGTTCCAGAGCTGCACTCGTCTCACACTGTTGTATATCTGCACTTTATGTAGTCTTGTGTACTGTTCTGTGTTGCACCAGTGTATAAAAGCTATATAGAGGAATGGCAATAAAAACCCACTTGACTTGAATCACCATGTCACTGTAACTCCCTGATAGATCCCAGGCCCGATGTGTTCTGTCACAGCAGAGTGAGAAGAAAAGGCATTTTTACACATTTAAACCACACTCACATCATGTCAGTTTTTTTGTTTATAAATTTATGACGCAATCACATCATGATTGAAAATTCTGGCTTGTTTTTACATTTTCTGCACATTCCTATTACGTCAGAATTACAGTGATTAAAGACGGAAATTAACGCTGCCCATCATGGAAATAAGTCTTCCTGACATGGACACAGAGACACAGAAATAACTCGCAGTAAAAACAGAAAGCCATCAGTGATGGTGGATGATTAGGATGAGAAATGTGTGAGACATAGAATTAAATCCTCAGCCTAACCTTTCTATAATGGGACGTCACACACTGTCTGAAATTTTAAAATTCTTTTACTAAGACATGAAGCCTTTTTTTTTTTTTAAACCAATCACAAGCTCATAATTACTATAATTCCCAGATGATGTTACATTATAAATATTCCATTCAGCATGTCTAATCAGGACCGGGATGTTAGCCTGCAGCACTACACGCTGTGTATCTGGATCTCGAATCAAACGCTAAACAGAAATGATAGAGAGCTTAGAGATCAGATTAGAGACAGCGGAAGAGACAAGAGCAGAACAGAATGTTTACAAAGGATCCGAATATGGCAAAGAACAGTGACGTTTTACTGCCTAACGTGATATGAGGCTAAAACATATGTGCTTTAAAAATGTTAAAAGAGAAACAGAGAGAAAACACACACACACACACACACAATGAGAAGCAATTTATTATCTGTTATGTGTGTGTGTGTTTCGCATACAGCCACAGGACACATAAAATGTAAGAACAGTACTAGAGAGAGAGAGAGAGAGAGAGAGAGAGAGAGGAGCAGTGAGATCATTTTGTCCTTATTAACTCAGATGACAATCGAAAAGAAATTCAGAAACTATAGAATAACAGAATAAAATGAAACTACGGTTTTATTTCTTCCATTTTTGTTTCAAACAGTAAACAGAACTACCTGCAGGTAGGAACTAATGTTGTGAGTGGGGAAATGAAGAAAAGTCATAGAACACAGGACTGGGCTGAGAAATCATCTGAGACGATCGTTTGGATTTGTCAAAACTTTACAGCCTCATAGCTAATTCGCTCACTGATCACATGAGCAATGACTACGTTCAGATGTACATCAATATTCTGATATTAACCGGAATTTGGTGATATTCTGATTAGTACTGAGTCATGCATGTAAATTCTGCAATCCGATCACAATCTGATTCAGATTAAGACAATAGTCTGATTCCCCAAATTCCGATTCTCGTCCCTGGAATTTGCCTGTTTTAATCGGAAATGTGTTGCATATAAACACCTTATTCAGAAAATCCACTGAAAGGAGACATATACGCAGCTCAGCCCGCAAGGAATTGTGGGTGCTAACAGATGCTTAGCTGAACAGTCGAGGCGGGGTTGTCGAGGCGGTGTTGTTGAGGCGGGGTAGTCGAGGCGGGGCTCTGGAGGCGGTGTTGTCGAGGCGGGGTAGTCGAGGCGGTGTTGTCGAGGCGGGGTTGTCGAGGCGGTGTTGTCGAGGCGGTGTTGTCGAGGCGGGGTTGTCGAGGCGGGGTAGTCAAGGCGGGGCTCTGGAGGCGGTGTTGTCGAGGCGGTGTTGTCTAGGCGGGGTTGTCGAGGCGGGCATTCTTGATGGAGAGAAGTGTTAGAATTCTCATTAAATTAGTGTGATAAAGTAGTAATAAACTAATAACTGAGCGTACTCTATAACCACCAGCAGCATGTTGAATCTCCTGGGAAACAACAGCGGGAAAGGAAAAGCGCACGTGTAGATCGGCAAACTTACAACAACCATGTATACAGAAATATTCTGATTCGTGGACGTGTATAAACATCGTACTCAGAATATTGACCTTAAACGGAATTTGATGTGCATGTAAACGTAGCCAATGATGCAGTGTATTCAGAAAATATTCAGCCCCATTTACCTGTTACAATCTTTCTCTAAATTGTATTTTTTTTGTAAAAATATAAACCCTGAAATATATTTACACAAATATTTAGAAAGTTTAGTGGAAAATCTTCAAACAAACAGATTATTATTCTAAATTTTTCATTTCACTAGCTAAAGTGGATCATGTAGCAGTTTTAAAAGCTTATCATTTTTCTGGGTTGAATGTTGAACTCTTTATAAAATTTAAAATAAGTGAAAGAAGGTAAAGTTTATGGGTAGATGTCATATCTGAGACAGACGTAGTGCACTAGATAGCAATACAATAGTGATGTAAAACCCTCAGTAGTGTACACTCTGTAGTGCCCTCACACTGTTGGAGCTGGTACTCTGAACTGTAACGTGAAGTGTATAGCGCGTTTAGGAGCAGTGTGTGTGTAACAGTACACGTGTGTATTAATACGGTGTGTGTGTGTGTGTGCGTATGAGAGGAGGGGGTTGAAGGAATTTCCTGTGTGCACAGGTCTTTGCTTCAGGTCTCTGTGTTTGGAACACAGCCATGTTGTGAATTCAGGGGTCAGTGCAGTGTTTATAATCTCACACTCCTCCTCTCTCTGTCCCGGGGTTTGGGTTACACACTTTAAAGCGAATGCCTCATCCTTTATTTCAACACAACTCAATCAAACCGAGTCCTGAGGACGGGATTAACTAAACACACGCACACATACACACACACACACACACACACACACACACAGTCCATTTAGCTTCCAGGTTCAGTCACTTAGCAGTTACTAAAAGTGACGATAGTCACTAAGTGGTTCTGAATGTGGAATAGATATAAAGACCACATACACACCATCATCAGCCCACTGTGGGCGTGTCCCAAGCCACACACACACACACACACACACACACTATACTCACTGTACAGGGCACATAAACACCATTAGATTTTTGTTTAACCTTTCAAAAAAGCATTAAGCTCGATAGTCTCAGTGTATGTTTTCTTGGACTCAGTGTTGAAAATGTTTTTAATGGGTTAATTAACACTACAGTTGTGGAATTTATTGATTTCAGGTGTGTGAGTGTTTAGCTGATTTCCAGACTCTTGGCTGTTTGAGTTTGTTTGTACTTTTTACTCCCTTAAATACGACAGGAAGGTAACACAAGGAGACTTTTAAGATATTAGACACCTGAATAAGTGACAAATTCGAACAAATTAACTACAGCATGTCGATGTGGATGTAAACATTTGAGCTTGTTAATGAAGACGGTTACATATGTAGGTCTCGGTAATTCCATTTTGCTTTTTTTTTTTTAGGTGGAACCACTGGGCTTTTGCATTTAATTACCGAGCTTAGCTTTGTCATTTAAATACGAAAAAAGTGATAGTTATTCTAAACACCACCATTTTAACTACAACAAATTTACTGTCCTCTTAAAAGGTCATATGACATCATAAGCTTCATAAAAAATAATCGAATCAAGTATTTTATAAAACATCTGTTCCCCAACAGACAGCGAGTGTGTGATGTGAAGTGTTTACTGTTGTTTGTGTTTCTTTGAAGCTGTGGTGGTTGTTGTGTGCTTTTGCTAAATGAGGCTCGTTTGGCTCTTAATGAAAGCAGCAGCAGTAAAATCTGCACCACAGTGGGTGTGTGGGGACGGGGTATAACACACACACGCTAACACACACACACACGCTAACACACACACTAACATGCTAACATGTGCTAACACACTATAAAAATGCCTGATAGTGGATTGTAATGATCAAACACTGCCTTCTCTCTTAAAGCTGGGAATAACAATGCAAATACAATGCGTATAATACACACTGTGTGAGTCTGATCTCCACATGCAGCATATGAGTTAGACTACGTCTTTATGTGCCTACACTTCATGCATATAAGTTACACTTTGTATGTCTGATATATGCTTCCAGAACATGATTTGCAATTTGTATGTCTGATCTACATTTCCAGAACACGATGTACTCTTTGTGTGTCTGATCTACACTTCCAAAGCATGATTTCCAATTTGTGTGTCTGATCTACATTTCCAGAACACTATGTACTCTTTGTGTGTCTGATCTACACTTCCAGAACATGATTTACAATTTGTATGTCTGATCTACATTTCCAGAACACTATGTACTCTTTGTGTGTCTGATCTACACTTCCAGAACATGATTTCCAATTTGTGTGTCTGATCTACATTTCCAGAACATGATGTGCTCTTTGTGTCTGATCTAAACTTCCTCAACATGATTTACAATTTGTGTGTCTGATCTATATTTCCAGAACATGATGTTCTCTTTGTGTGTCTGATCTACACTTCCAGAACATGATTTACAATTTGCAAGTCCGATCTATATATATTAGGCACACTTTGCCTATCTGATCTACATGTCGTGAGTATGATGTATACTTTGTGTGTCTATTTCACACTTCTGGATCACAATGTACACTTTGTTTTTCTCATCGACTCTTACAGAACATTAGGTACACTTTTTTGTGTCTGATCTCCACTTCCAGAACATGATTTACACTTGGCCTGTCTAATCTACATTCCCAGAATATGATTTACACTGGAAGAGAAAGTCCGAGCTGGAAGTTACAGATTTACATGGTCTGCATTTTCTATTCTATGCTTGATGAGTATGATGTACACTTTGTGTGTCTAATCTGCACTTCTACAGCATAACTGCCAGAATAGGAGACTTTTTAAATAAAAAAGTGTACAAAGTACACTTATAAACCTTGAGGTTTACAAAATACACAAACCCATTGACCATGAGAAATTATCGAGCCACAAAAGGGAAATCTAAACTTATATCAGGACAGTTGAATGTTATCTGTTAAAATACAAATGTATTATCACTTTAAATATTTTGTTAGAGTTAGTAATCACAGTTTTACATAATTTAGCATAAATATTTTGTTTGATAAATTCAATTTTATTTTATACAGTGCTTTAACCAATGGACATTATCACAAAGCAGCTTTCCAGAAATCTGGATAGAGATTTAAATTTATCCCTAATGAGCGAGACAGAGGTGACGGTGATGAGGAAAAACTCCCTGAGATGATATGAGGAAGAAACCTTGAGAGGAACCAGACTCAAAAAGGAACCCATCCTTGCCTGGGTGACACTGGATAGTGCGATTATAAATCATTCCCTTCTATTACTGTGTACTGTAGAGTCAAAAAGTGCTAACTGAGTTAACAGGAACTTGAGTATGAGCATCGTTACAGTTTTAACTTTAAATCTATCGTATTAAATTGAAGTTATTAACTGTTCAATGATGGAGACTTGAGTGTAAACTGTTCTTAGCAATTGGAGTCCTAAGGCTATCCACGGAAGAACATCCACAGCCATCTTCTTGGTTTCTATGTGGTACCATCCACAGTAATCTTATGGTGATCTTTAGGCTGTCCATGTGGGGTGATCCTTATGGCCCCATGTAGCATTGTAGTATGTAGCATTAAATGAAGCTAGTCCTCCTAGATACAGTTACATACATCAGCCCCGTCTAACTGGCAAAGGAGGAGGCATCGCAGTCATTTATAATGATTATCTAGGCATCACACAAAAACCTGGACGTGAATTCACTATGTTTGAAGTTCTGTATACCAACATAACATACGTAGCCACTAAAAACAAGTCTACCCAGTCGATTCCTCTTATTATTATTTACAGACCCCCAGGGCCATATTCAGAATTCCGTTGTGAATTTGCGGATTTCATCTCAAACCTGGTTGTTTCTTTAGACAAAGTATTAATTGTTGGAGACTTTAATATTCATTTTGATCATCCAGATGACCCTCTGAGAACAGCAGTTGTGTCCATTCTAGATTCAGTAGGGGTTAATCAGAATGTAATAGGACCCACTCATAGTGGTGGTCACACTCTT
>CM040454.1:33671973-33687961 GCA_022758105.1 Pangasianodon gigas | reverse complement strand
TTCAGAATTCCGTTGTGAATTTGCGGATTTCATCTCAAACCTGGTTGTTTCTTTAGACAAAGTATTAATTGTTGGAGACTTTAATATTCATTTTGATCATCCAGATGACCCTCTGAGAACAGCAGTTGTGTCCATTCTAGATTCAGTAGGGGTTAATCAGAATGTAATAGGACCCACTCATAGTGGTGGTCACACTCTTTAATACTAACATTCGGATTAAATATAGAAAATATAGTCTCATGTCCACAGTCTGAAGCTATCTCAGATCATTACCTCATCTCATTTAAAATGTGTCTTAATCATAATATATGCACCTTACCACGTCACCATGTCAAACGTACTTTCACGTCAACAACTGCTCAGAGTTTTATCAGTAATCTCCCAGATTTATCAACCATGATTGGATCACCGTCTGATCCCGAAGAACTTGACCAGGCAACTGAACGTTTAGAATCAACGTTCTGCAACTCGCTAGATAAGGTAGCTCCACTTAAAAGAAAAATAATTAGGGAGAAAAAGCTAGCACCCTGGTATAGCGATCACACACGAACTTTAAAACAGACCACTCGAAAACTAGAACGTAAATGGTGTCAAACTAAATCGTAGTATTTCAAATAGCATGGAAGGAGAGCCTATTGAGCTATAAGAAAGCTCTTAGTGCTGCTAGATCAATGTATCTCTCCACCCTAATTGAAGATAACAGAAATAATCCTAGATTCTTATTTAATACTGTAGCAAAATTAACTAGGAATAAGACCACAACAGAAACACGCACACAATCATTATATAGCAGCGATGACGTCATGAATTTTTTCAATGGTAAAATTGAAAATATCAGGCAAATATATTCAGACTATTAATTTAAAACTGGACAGTTTTATAACTAACCCTGTAGATGATAATATGATAATATCAGATCAACGATTAGAATGTTTTACTCCCCTTCGAGAAACCGAAATAATTTCACTAATTTCCTCATCAAAATCATCAACCTGTATACTAGATCCTTTACCTACTTGTTTCTTCAAACAGATAATTCCTGAAACAATCAAACCTCTTTTAAAGATAATCAATTCTTCCCTTAGCATTGGCTATGTACCTAAATCTTTTAAATTAGCAGTTATCAAGCCCTTGATTAAAAAAACCTGACCTTGACCCCTGTAACGCAAGTGAGAACAGGAACTAACTTGTTTCACCAATTTTCCACAACATTAAATGTAACCATAAACGGATAAAAGTATGATGTCATTCTTCAATAAAAAAAAACTGTAGTTGTTGCCAAATTACTGTGGTAGAGGATCAGAACACTTGGGGACGTGCTGTTATAGGAAAATGTTATAGAAAATCAACTTCAGGTTGGTAACAGTAACCCTGCTTCATCACACCTCCCCATCACTCAGTATTTTCCTTTCACACACACACACACACACACACACACACAGAGTGTTTATGACTTAAATATAAAGTTGCATAAATATATACAATTATAACTGTAGTGCAAATATTTTGTGCAATATGCAATGGCATTCTGTGATCGTTCCATTAGAATCTTGTGAGGTTCCCATTGGAATTCTGTGAAGTTCCCATTGCATTACCATGAAGGTCCCATTAGAATACTGCGAAGTTCCCATTGGATTACCGCGAGGGTTCTATTGGATTACTGCAAAGGTCCCGTTGCATTACTGCGAAGGTCCCGTTGGATTCCTGTGAAAGTTTCATTAGAATGTGTTGCAGTGTGCGTAAAGTTTGTGAGTCCAGAAGCTAATTACGAAATAATGTGCTAAAATTTGTGCTAAAATTTACAGCTAATTAAGAAAGAGACAAATGTGTGTGTGTGTGTGTGTGTGTGTTTGGTTTGGTGTTGGAATGAGTAGCTGAATCCAAAGAGTCTTTGTACCTTTATCACAGCCTGCTGAGTGACACATACACACACACACACACACACACACACACACAGGAATTGCAGGTGCAGGATGATGGAATGTGTTTGAAATGTTGTTCACCTGCTCAGACCGTGAGAACCTTAGAGACTCAGCTACGACCCCGGAAGGGAAGAAAGGTCAAAGGCCACCTTCCTGCTCTTTCTCTCTCTCTCTCTCTCTCTCTCTCACACACACACACACACACACACTATTTAGCTCGATTTTATCTCCTTTAAATGATCACACTCATACCAATGGTAATCTGCCACATATGAGACATGGGTAAGCACACACACACACACACACACACACACTTGTCCCTACATCTGCAGTCGCACCTGTTACTGTGTGATCACAGTGATTAGAATGAAGTGATGTTTAGATATAAAACTTACAAAAGTTATTGCAAAATAAATAAAAAAATTAAAATAACAAATTTTTATAAGACGTTTGTACGAGAACTTAATTTCAGTAGGTCCGGACATAAATGAATAATATAATTTATTATTTATATATTATAATAATTTGTTTGTATGAAATAAAATAAGAAGTATAAACAGAGAATTCAATTTTAAAAGGACACAAAACATAAAACGTACATTACATAATAATGCAGAAGTCATGTGTAATAGTGTGAGAAACACAAAATCAAGCACTAGAAAGCAGATGTTGCCGAATAATTTCTACAGTTGAGGCAAACAGTTTAAATACACTTGGACATTCAAACTCAATTTTTCCCAACTGCACAACTTTCTAAAAAAAAAAACTTACTGTTTGCAGCTAGTCTCTGGTGTGATGAGCTCTTTTATCTAAATAACTTGCATAAATGCAGCTGGGATTGGATAGACCAGAACGGATGATCTGCTGGAGAACTACTTCATGTTCTGAACTATGGCAAGTTTTTTTCATATGTTTATCAGTTCTGCTAAAGTCGTTCCCCCCCACCACCGCAAAGTACTCGGTCCAGTCAACTGAAATGCTTCACTGGGTCTGTATCTGGAGTGTGGACTTTCAGACCCTGCTTTAGAGTTTCTCAGAAGCTGCACCACCAGCAGATCACTGATCAGTGTGTTCTATATATTGTAGCAGCATAAAGAAGACTTGGGGGTATTTTAAGTGTTCTTCAGTGGTGTAGCAGAACACAATAACACACAAGAATGTACCCTGAGAAGCACAGTAGTGTAAAAGGGAAAAAGACTGTCTGTGTGTGTGTGTGTGTGTGTGTATGTGGGTGGGTGGGTGTGTGTGAACATTCATGAGCATTCCTGTCCTGGTTGGAGTGTATCTATACAGTCTACATACTATTATATTTAGAGCATCCTGTGTGTGTGTGTGTGTGTGTGTGTGTGTGTGTGATGATGCACCAACATTCCTGCACAGGTGACCGGGCTCACCTGAAGATCAGGTATCACCATGGCAATGCTTCACTGCTTTAGATCAACAGACCTGAATAAAACCTCTTAGTAAAAGATCAATGAGAGAGAAACAAAGACAGAAAGAGTACAGATACAGAGAGACAGCAACAAAGACAGAGAGAGAGAAAGAGAGCAAGAAAGAGAGAGATATGACAGAAGAGGAAAGACAGAAACAGACAGACGAAAAGAGAGAGAGAGAGAGAGAAACAGAACTCAGTTTGAGTGCAGTAGGATTTTTATGTACCCTCACTCACATCCCTCCATTCACAGACAGGACAGAGACAGGACAGAGAGAGACGGGTCAGGACATAGAGAGACAGGTCAGGACAGAGAGAGACGGGTCAGGACATAGAGAGACAGGTCAGGACAGAGAGAGACGGGTCAGGACAGAAAGAGAGAGACAGGTCAGGACAGAGAGAGACAGGTCAGGATAATCAGATCAGGACATAGAGAGACAAGTCAGGACACAGAGAGAGAGACAGGTCAGGACAGAGAGAGAGAGACAGGTCAGGACACAGAGAGAGAGACAGGTCAGGACATAGAAAGACAGATCAGGACAGAGAGAGAGAGACAGGTCAGGACAGAGAGAGAGAGACAGGACAGGGCAGAGAGAGAGAGACAGGTTAGGACAGAGAGAGAGAGACAGGACAGGGCAGAGAGAGAGAGACAGGTTAAGACAAAGAGAGAGAGACAGGACAGGGCAGAGAGAGAGAGACAGGACAGGGCAGAGAGAGAGAGACAGGTCAGGACAGAGAGAGAGAGACAGGACAGGGCAGAGAGAGAGAGACAGGTTAGGACAGAGAGAGAGAGACAGGACAGGGCAGAGAGAGAGAGACAGGTTAAGACAAAGAGAGAGAGACAGGACAGGGCAGAGAGAGAGACAGTTTAGGACAGAGAGAGACAGATCAGGACAGAGAGCGAGAGAAAGAGACAGGTCAGGACAGAGAGAGAGAGACAGGACAGGGCAGAGAGAGAGAGAGAGAGAGAGAGAGAGACAGGTTAAGACAGAGAGAGACAGGTACCAGTAAATTCACAGAATATCTATCACAATAAAACATCAAAACTGAATTGAGCTTGATTGAATTGAGAGACAGAGATGTCCACTGTATACAGGTGCGTGTGTGTTGAAGGTTAGAAAAGATAATTTAATAGTGTGTGTGGTGCGTGACTGCCCTCTGCTGTCTGGACAAGGAACTGTCACTATATTCACAGCTTTCTTCAGCTGCTCACATCCAACACACAACTCCCAGCCTCACACAATTATTAACAATGCTGCTATAATGAAACACCATATCTTAAACACAAACACACACACACACGCTTACATGTACAGAAAGATTTTACAGTTTATATATATATATATATATATATATATATATATATATATATATATATATATATATAAGTAAAATGAAGAGCCAAACAGGAAATAATTATATGAAATCTGAATATATAAATGTTATGAATATGTTAATATATAAATTGTGAATATATAAATGTAAATCTGAATATATATTGTCTACATCTCACAATAAATATATCTTTATGATCAGGCATGTCAAATGACAGATGTTCTTATTGAATTTTTTTATGAAAACAGTAGGCCTATGCATCCCGTATACATTTATCAATGCAAATATTGCACTATTATATAATTATTTTAAGTGCACATCACTTATCTAAACCAAAGGGAGTGTGTTCCCCGACTGTACAGAAGGCCGGCCGGAGTGCCGAAGGGTCCTCAGGGTCCGTTAACAGTGTTAATGTTGTGTAGCTTTTCTGCAGAATTCAGCAGGACTGAGAGGGAAATGATCAACAATCTGCTGATGAATAATGATTTTATCGAGACAAAAACAAAAACTGATTACACCGAACATGTTTTACTGGTTTAGTCAAATATGGAAACATTAAGAACTTGTCTATCAATATGCCTGATAAAATGTATGAATATATAATCAGGGATTATTACTATATATTCAGGATTTATAAATATAAATTTAGAATTATAACTATATATTCAGGATTTACATTCATGTATATTCAGAGTTATAACTATAATTATTTCCTGTTTGGCCCTTCTTTATAGATATACAGTACTGTGTAAAAGTCTTGGCACCCTATTTTTTTTAGTACAAACTTTGTTATAGATGTTTATTTTCTGACTTCTACATTATTGATTCAGTACAAAAACATTTTAGATTCCAAACATTAGTTTTCCAGCACAAAATGAAATGTTCCAGAAAAATGTTTGTATGTCAGTAAAGAAAGCAGCAGATTCCATAAGAGACACTTTTCAGACAAAAAAAAAAAAAAAAACATAATGAAGGCTATATACAAATGGTTTAAAATTGTAAATAATGCTATCTTGTGCTGCTGGTGTGAGTGTGTTTATGTGTGTGTGTGTGTGTGTGTGTGTGTGTCCTGACTTTGCTCAAAGTGTGTAAACACCAACTAGTGGACAAATGAGGAACAGCACCCAAAGTTTACACATTTTACACAAAGATTCCTCTTTCATGTTTTATCAATTTCTAGTTATAGTTTCTTTCCTATAAACCGACCCCATGCCCTGACTCCTGCATGTGTGTGTTTATGGGTCTCACTAAACCCTGGAAAGCAACACTCCATAGTGCTCAAATTCTCCACCTAGACCTCATATTCTGCTTGAAAAGTCAAGTCCTTATAATTATAGTACATTATTTAATAGCAATATTTTTATATTTTATATTATTATTACTACAAAGCAATGCGCAATACTATAGTTATCCAACAGTGTATTATTATTCTTCTTCTTATTATTTTTCAGTCTGATTTTGTCCACTAAATCTTCCTACAGTTTTCAAGGCTACAACACCGAACCAATTCTGGAAAATTCGGACTGATCAGGAATGTTGTGCTTTTGTACGGGTTTTTGATCGGATGTACAGTTTCCTCATAGCAACCATTTTTCTTCCAGATATTTTCCCATAGGGATGAATGGCAGAACTTTGTAGGCAAAAGTTTGTGCACCTCTCATATTATTTGGATACAAATACACTAGCAACACCATAGCAACCACCTGGGATACCATAGCAATCACCTAGCAACACCATACCAACCACCTGGGATACCATAGCAATCACCTAGCAACACCATAGCAACCACCTTGAATGCCATAGCAACACCTAGGAACCACCTGGGAGTTGTTTAGGTTGTGCATTCACTCTGCATTTTCTTCAGGAAATTTACTTTCCTAGTTTTTAAATTTTATTGTTATTTTACTTAACCACTTTACATTATTTTACGTAACCACAAGGTGATGTATCCATCCCAATATTGAGCTAAAAAGTGTTACTACCATGCCATGCCATGTGTGGTGGATGTCGGTTACTGTGATTGGTTACTCTTCCCTTTTTTTCAGTTAAATATAGTACCAGTAAAAACCTAATGACCTAATAAACCTAGCTTAGCGTACTAATTTGGCAGTTTACTCACACAGCGGTTGTTGAATGTCCTCATGCGGGAATGCTTGAAAACAAACAGCTGTTCTTACGTGGGAAGATTTTTAGCTGAGCAGGATGGCACAAGATGTGCATTTTTTTTTTTTTACAATACTCTCATATCCGATACTCTCAATATATATTCGATACTCTAAATATAATTATGCCATCTAATCCAGTTCCTGACTGACTGTGTAACATGCTGCTTGTTTTCATTTAGAGTTAGAGTCATGTCTAGAGTTAGCATTGTTAAAATTAGAACTTAATTGCTGCAGTACAAAGCATTACCCAAAACCATTCATCGTTGTTATTATTATTATTATTATTTTTTATGAATGCAATTTCACAAAATTTTTCAGTCAAAAAGCTAGCATGACTGGGCCTTTACACTGCTGTAATGCAGTATTACTTCTGCTAAAAGGGGCTTCAGCACCTTTCCAGTTTTGGGATGGGAAAATAACATAAAAAAAAACCACATACACTACTGTAATTCATGATCTCCACAATCTCTGCTGATGAATTAATCTATAAATTACAAAACGAGGAATTGTTGTGCTTGTTGTCAAAATGTCTACTCCCTGTGAGTAAAGCTGTGTTCGGCCGGTGTCGGAAACTGCGAAATACCATTTTTCCCCACTTGTAAACTGCACACGTACAGCCAACGAACTTGTATTTACAAGGGGAAAACTCAGGATTTCAGATGATGTGTAAATAAAAGAAAGTGTCAAAAAAGTATTGTTCAGGCATCCATATCGTAACCATGGCATTGGTATTAGTATCGAAAAAGTTTGAATGATACCCAGCCCTGTTTGTACCTTTGCCCCACTACAGAATCGACAGATAGTGTAAAGAAGTCCTTATTTTGTTCATAGGAGTGTGTGTTTGATTTTAACCATTGTAACTTTAGAAATAGTTATGTATTACTGGTGCTCTAGCTAGGGATGGACAATATAGCAAAAATATAATAGCTTGATAATTGAAGGCCTACTCACGATTTCATTTTTCTGTGGTTTGATAAGTTGTAACAGACAATAATGCACCAGCAGTGACAAATTAAAAAAAAAAAAAGAGAAGATTTTTTTTTTTTTTTTGATAGCGAATGGTGAAAAAAGAGCTATAAAGACTAGTTTTCTAGCTGCTAGCTAGTTGCTCCATGCTTCCCGGACGTAGAAGGTTGGAGGATGTAGGGATGACGTAGGAGGATAGCGGATGTAGGGATGACGTAGAAGGATAGCGGATGTAGGGATGACGTAGAAGGATAGAGGATCTAGGGATGATAAAAGGATAGAGGATGTAGGGATGACGTAGAAGGATGGAGGATGTAGGAATGGCGTAGGAGGATAGAAGATGTAGGGATGAAGTAGAAGGTTGGAGGATGTAGGGATGATGTAGAAGAACGGCGGATGTAGGGATGACGTAGAAGGTTGGAGGATGTAGGGATGACGTAGAAAGTTGGAGGATGTAGGGATGACGTAGGAGGACAGAAGATGTAGGGATGACGTAGAAGGACGGAGGATGTAGGGATGACGTAGAAAGTTGGAGGATGTAGGGATGATGCAGAAAGTTGGAGGATGTAGGGATGACGTAGGAGGACAGAGGATGTAGGGATGACGTAAAAGGTTGGAGGATGTAGGGATGATGTAGAAGGTTGGAGGATGTAGGGATGACGTAAAAGGTTGGAGGATGTAGGGATGACGTAGAAAGTTGGAGGATGTAGGGATGATGTAGAAGGACGGAGGATGTAGGGATGAAATAAAAGGATAGAGGATGTAGGGATGAAATAAAAGGATAGAGGATGTAGGGATGATGTAGAAGGATAGCGGATGTAGAAGAATGTAGTTTTGAGTGAAAACTTCAGTTCTCACTTTTAACTTTTAATGTTTTGCTTCTAATCTTCCACTAGCTTTTGTTTTTGTGTTTATATGTTAAAAAAAACTGGTAAGTATAAAAATTGAGTTTAAAAATAAGTTCATAAAATAAGTTTATTTATTTTGTATCATAGCAGTACAGAACAGTTCACTGTACTGCTGAAATATAAACAGGCCGTGCCCAAGATCGCCGAGATGGTGATGAAGTACACCTTTGCCACAGGTACATTTTCTTATCTTCATCCATGAAATTAATTTCTTAAAAAGTTGCGAATCTTTTATTGTATGTAATGACTGTTAATGTTCTGTAAAATCCACTGCCATTTTAATGTTCCAGTTTCATTCATTTCAGTGCTTCTTTATTGTTACATGAAGTTTTCCTTCCTCTACATTTAAACACACAGAAAGTGGAAATTCTTGTTAGAAGTGCACCAAGTATTAGAGTGAATTTCTCAAAATATTGAATTTCTTTCACTACTTTCAGTAACTTGGGTTGAAAAAAACTCTAATATGGTAATGCAGAAGTAAAGAAACTCCACACATTTTAGCTCAATTCACTTAATATAGTGAAAGTAATAACTATTATTATTAGGTTTGTAGCTATTTGTTCAGTTCATGATTTGATTTACAATGTGCAGTTGCATGATTAATAGAATGCCTGTCCTTCACAATGCCTTTTCACATTGCCACAGTGCACATATACTTGTTTTTGTGACAATTCAGGACATCTGAACTAAACCTACAAAATGGGGACATACCTTTCTGAGAGGTCTAGAGATGAGATAAAAACAGTTTTACATAACAAAAATACACATATTAAGCCCATCAGTTGAAAGTTTTTCTAACTACTTTTTTAAGAGGTCTGAAATTTCACAGCATAGTCAGAACATTTTCAAGTTCAAGTGATACACCAGGACATGTACACGTACACACACACACACACACACACACACACACACACACATTTCTTGTTCATACCACCATGGCAAGGACATGGTGAAAACCAGACACACTTTTCTTACAGTTAAAATCAAGGACAAAAGGTACAGTACCACAAACTTGCAATATTTTAAATAAGAATTAGAGGTGTAACTATGCATCAGTGCAAAAATGTGACTGTGTGTGTGTGTGTGTGTGTGTGTGTCAAACTTGACTTCAGTAAGAGGTGCTGAAAAGTGTGTGTTTACCCCCTACATGAAAGCATGTTTAGCACACTGCCCTCTAGTGGATGTGGTTGGTGCAGCAGCCCATACTGTTCAGATGATGAAAACTTATGTAAATTCATACTCTATGAAGCCAAAAGGTGAAGGTTCACATTTACTATGTATCATTCACAAACATCTTAAAACCCTTTTGCCACTGACAAGTGCCTCTACTAGTACCAGTGCTTGAAGCATTTGGTGATTTTCCACCACAAATGAGTCATTTCTCAGTCAGCCTTTTCAATTCGGTTCCAGAACCAAAATGCTACTTGTCTGGAACCAAGATCCTGAGATTTCAGGGTCTGTAATGAGAACCCTGGACTCTTCCCCTCTCCACCAGCAGAGTCCACCATCAGCAGAGTTTTGGATTTATAAAGAAACACTTGTCAGGAAATTGGGCGTATATTTACAGAAGCTTTGACCCATGTGTAGAGCCATCCGCAACATTTTAGAAACAGTGGGAATTAGCAGCACCCTGAGGATGTGTACAGAATTACAGCTAAATGCACAATCACTGCCATCACAATACCCTTCACAGCAAATTATGCAGCTTCATAATAACTGCATACAAGCTACTTGGACATGAGGAGCATTAAAGCATAACAGCATATGAATTTTATAAGTTAATTTATTTATTTGTGTAGACTGGTTAATTAGCCTGTTTCTGTCTATTGATATTCATTGCTCCAATTAACTGTTTGCAGTCTACAGTTTGTTTAATCCTCTCGCCGAACAAAAGAGTAAATCGTAATGGGTTGGTTAACTAATTGTGGGTAATTACAGGCTGAAAACAGCTGTGAAGTTAGTTCACACATTTACAGCTCCATTAATAAGCTACACAGTGAAGTAATTTGGCTATAGAATGGTCTGTTGTCTATGGCACAATGATATTTTTGGCATTATTAGAAGTCCACGCCAACCAAACAATAAGGCGATAAGGTTTTTTTAAAGACCACAAAGATTTCCTTGACGTGATGACTGGCTAATGAGCCGAAACCCGTCTCCTCTCCATTCACCACTGACGCTCGACCATGCCCCGCTGCTGTATATTACTTTTGCAAATTCTTTGAATGAATATTCATTGCATAACATGATATAAACAAATACAAACAAATCTCTCAAAATAATTTCTCAACTCCAAATTTATAGTGTACGTGCATATTTTACATGGTGGATCTTACTATAATAATAATAATAATAATAATAATAATAATAATAATAATAATATGAAAAAGTGGATCTCTTGTCATAGAAGTGTGAGCAGCCTTGTCCTAGCCATTCTTAAGCACCATCATGTCAGCCATATTGGGTTGCTCAATTAAACTGACAGGTCAGTACATCAGATTTCCCTACATGGCAAGTGAACAGGCCAAGCGCAATTTGCATCTGGTTTCCCAAATGTAATCAGAGCAAATGACTGCACTCCTGTTGCTATAGTCAGAAGGAGAGACACAACAATGATGTGCATTTTCTCATGCATTCAGACCGCACCTTTGGCCTACTTAAAGCATGAGAGCATTGTCTGTATGCTGCAGGCCCGAGACTGCTAAACCAACCAGCAAAGGTCTGCCAGATTGAGAGAACATGGCACAGCAGAATGGGCTTCCTAGTCCTCATCCCCTCTAACCAACAACCCGATTAACCACTTCACATCTTTACCCATCAGATGAACATAATATTCACACAGTGAGACTGCGTGAGGACATCATACAGTGTAAAGGTATATTTTTAACAAGCTCTTTTTCACTGGTATTTCTGGCATGATCCCTTTTATTTATTTTAGTTCACTTGTCAAGTTTGCAATAGCGGTAATTGTGTCCACAGCTTCCAATTCACAATCCCCCAAAATTCTTTTCTTTTTTTTTTGGCCATTGTCAGCACTAACTAACACAAAAATGAATGGGACACCCCATAATTAAATATGTATGAAGTCATTTGCATTGTCCATTTATGGATATTTGTGGGCGGTACCTGGGCAGGAGAAGAGACTCATTTGCCTGTGCATTTCAAGAAGATTGTGATTTATAAAGTGGACACAGTGTGCTGAAGTGTGTAAAGTTTTATAACTGTGATTTTACCGTGCGCATGTCATATCCTGGTTTTTATGCATCAAAGCAAAGTTTTATAAATGAGGCCCCTGGTTTGTAGAGTATTTAAATAATTCATCCATGCATGTTCATTGCAACGGCATTGTTTGTTTTTCCATTATTGTGTGGATTTCCCTTTGGCCTTGAGATTTTTGTATGAAGTTTGTGTTTTGCTTGTTTTCTGACCTCAAGATTGATTGATGATCCTACTGTGATTTCTACAATCTGCTAATAAATACCTTTTATGCACACAAATCATGATAACATCAGGCCTGAGTCTGCTATGGTACAGGGTTCTTGAGGTTATGCCATTTCATCACCAATGCAACAAGTCAAGCAACTTTTAAGACTACTATTAAAATACATAAGCATTGAGTGGCTTTTTAAAGGTGTTATATGTTGAATTAATGTAGTGAAATTACATATTGCAAACATGAATCAATGGTGTGAGAAAGAGACAACCATTTTACGTAAAACATTTGTCTCAAAACACTACTGGTCAAATATTTTGACTATTTTTTCTAAAATAATTTTTAATTCCATATAGGATTGTCTGGATATCAGATTCTACCAGTAAACATTTTCTGTTAGCTAAACTAGAATGCTAGCTAACAAGCTAAATTAGCTTGTCAGTTTAAGTAGTATAGGTTCAGTCTTGTTGAACTGAAAAGACAAGAATTACCTGGCTTATCTAATTACCTACTAAATTATGTTGTAGTGTCTTTCCCCACAGTGACACAGAAGAGAGTTTTTGACATAAGCAGTTTATTGAACCAGGCTTCTGTCGGCCGCAGCCATGTCAGCTTAGAACATAGACACGTCCAAAACAAACTGTGCATTTCACACCCTTTTCCCTTTTCTCCCCCACCACCCAGATCTCCCTCACATCCTCCTACCCCCTAGTATTAAAAATACATCACTTACCAGCATTCAAGCATGAGGAATGTCTTGGTGTTGTCTCTGAAGGTTTTTGAAAACTCTGTGCTGATTTGGTGGCTGTTCTTAGCTATCCAGCTATTTGAGCTAGCTGGGTATATTTAGCTGGCAAACTTTTTCATAATTGGGAAAAAAAAAAAATTATTTTCATTGTCTTTTCCATAATACTTTTAAGTAAAACTGGATACCCATTTAAAGGTACAATAATTGATTTTTTTTTTAAGGAAAAAAACACTGGCTTCTGGTCCAGAATGCTTGTTTGTGTTTGGATGTTCCTCCTGTCAGTCATTTTATAGGCACTCTACTCTATGGTTTATTTACCACAGCTCTTGGACCTATACCTGGTCCAGTACACACAAGTGTTTTATCACTCACACTCTCACATGATCAAACTCTAGTCTAGTTTACAGAATTACGAGTGATGTTACAGAAGTGAACTGAATTAATAAGATTTTAGCAGCCATGATATTTAGTGAAATTACGAAATGTGACGTGATTTTTTAAATTTATATATTTTCTCTCTAAAAACTGTCAGTTAGCAAATCTTGAACTTAATATGTAGTAAGATTAAATAGATAGATAGATAGATAGATAGATAGATAGATAGATAGATAGATCCCTGAGGGAAATTGTAATGTACTCACAGTGTTAAATATTTGTGTGTGGATTTATTGGTTTGTGTTTTACAACTAAGAATATGATTTATATTTCTTGTTAAACTTTCTTTTTTGAATGTTCACAGACCCCAAGAGAATAAATCACAACTCAACAACAGCCAATGGGAGTCATCTGGAGTCTATATTTAAGGGGTGTGGGTGTGTGGGTGTGGGTGGACATTCATGTGTGTACTTTTTCTGAGTATGTTTGAATATGAATGTATACACAAGGATTTTTTTCCCCAATGTCCATATCTTTTTCCTATCTATCTTTTACTAATCTGTCTTCTGCCAGAGATCTGAGTAATAATTATACTCATCTCGCACTCACTACAATGTGAGATAACAAAATACTGAGCAACAATACTGAGAAAAAAAAAGATTCCCTACACCTTTTTCTTATCTGTGAAAAGCATTTCACCTGGAAGCCACCTGTTGAAAAGTCCTGAGATACACTTTAAAATCCCAAAGGTGCAAATTTCTTTATTTAGGATAATACGAATTTACAATTACATCTGCTTAAACCAGCTTCAAAGGCTAATCAGACAAATTCTCTTATTGTTTGTTTCTAATAAGGAGCTGGAACACAAAATCATCACTCTGTTAAAGAATTAGCTGATGAAGATTTAAAAAGCTCCTGAGTCCAGATTACCCAGCATGCTCTGAGTGGGAGGTGTAGGATGAGGAGGATCAGAGCATTGTCAGAGAGGAAGTGATGAAGATCACTGAATTGAATTGAGATAAAATAGGTATGAGGGTTGAGTGATCCTTAGAAAGAGAAGTACTTCAGGAAGAGGATCAGTGATCAGAGCCTGGCCAATAAATTCACACACACACACACAAAGTCTTCAAGTAACCTCTACATCAATTGAATCCAATTCACTTTTATTTATATAATGATTTTTAAATAATAGACATTGTCATAAACCACAAATTACTCTTCTCCAACTGTATACGTGGAGCTTGCATATTCTCCCTGTGCTTTGGGGGTTTCCTCCAAGTACTCCAGTTTCCTCTCACAGTCCAAAGACATGCGTTGTAGGCTGAGTGGCACTTCCAAATTGTCCATAGTGTATGAGTATGTATGCAGTTGTGCCCTGCAATGGTTTGGCACCCTGTCCAGGCTGTCCCTGCCTTGTGCCCCAAGTCCTCCGGCCTCTTAGCTCCCTGCAACCCTGTGTAGAATAAGCAGTACAGAAAATGGATGGATGGATAATGAATGAGACCTGAGCGTAGTTTTAACATGTGTAATCCTTTGGCTGTCCAAATGAGACCATCCATGGTCATCTTTAGGGTATCTGCATGGTACCTTCCACAGCAACCTCACAGCAAACTTTAGGCTATCTATGCAGGGCCATCCTCAGCAGAAGTGAGTGTTTCCCAGGTGAAGAAGGCTCCAAGCAGCAGTAGAGCATCAGTAGAGCATCTCATCACATCATGTGCCACATCCAATTGTTCTGCTGGATTTTAAGCATTATTTTAGAGAGAATTTTGTGAGAAGCAGGGAGTGGAGAGATCCTCGAGACTCCTACTCAAATCTTCCCACACTTCATGATTTTTCTTATCAACCTGCACAAAGTGATTTCTTCTTCTTCTTTTCTGGGTCTGTGTATTAGCACCCTCTTCTATACTTATGATGGGATGATTGATAATCTGGTTATACAACACAATAAACTCCAATGTTTTGGTTAATTTTATTTGCAATGTATTCTAGATACACTACATCTACTAGGGCACATGTAGTTACAATACACATGCATTGTGGGATAGATATCTCAAACAAGGTGTTGATTTAAGAAAACAATGCTCAGGCCCATGGCTGCATCATCCCATCAAGCTCCAATTCCTATGATTCTCTCAAAGCGACTATGCCATATGACACTCAAGCAAACAATCACCAGAATTCTGGGCAGGTATGCATAAAATTGAAACATTTGGGCCTTAAGTTAAAAAAAAAACATCTATATATAAGAATAAGAACAACATACAGAAATTCCTTAGGTGTTCATGATCAGGGCCGGTATACATGAAGCTTCTGAGAGCGAGTCAGAATTAAAATAGTAATAGAAAACTGCTTAAGAACAAAAAGAAAAGTTGATTAAAGTTTGGGAGTAAAAAAGTGTTATGAAAGCTGTCTGAGCAACTCAATACAGAATAGAAGTTAATCTTCTGAGTAAATCTTAAGCATCTTATCAAATCACTGTCTGCAATCGCCTTGATTCTGAAAAAATTATGCAGTCGAGATTCCCACATTTGGGGAATTCGCAAGGGTCAGCACAGCCCGAGTGCAATGGCTGAGCCTCGCCTTGGGCGAACCACCTTCCTGATCGTGGTATCGCCCCTGCCAGGTAAGTATGAACTCCTTTGTCTGTACTAGAAGGGCCCTGCAAGGCTGTGGGCAGCTGGATGAGGGTGCAGAAAGCGTC